>OVAN01005667.1:0-23030 GCA_900406275.1 Anastatica hierochuntica | reverse complement strand
TATATATATATAAATAATTATTTAATAGTATCAAGTGGCATATTTTTTTGAAAGAAATTAATACTCTTTCAAATAGTTGTATAGTCCATTGTCTAATAGTACTATCTCAACGGATATATAAACTATTTCCCACAACAATGAAGTTGATAATACTCGATACTAAAAATATAACTAATAACAAAAATTTAAAATCATATGATAAATTCAAAAATCAAAACTAGTATTTCACGTAAAACATGAAAATATCAGTATTATTACATTATGTCATATCATATGTAGTTGAACTATTTATGATGGTACAACTATCTTCATAGATGTTGGTTCTCCGAAAAATGCTAGTTTAAAATGGTCCAAATACAAAAGATGTATAAGGTTTTTTGGTGTCAAAATAGTTTACCAAATAATTGTTACTAGGTAGTTACATGCACCTTGTGCGGAAAAAATGAAAAATATGTTTAATGATACAAATCATGCATTTTAAAATAATTACGAAATATACTTAATTATTCAATAAGATAAATTTCAAACATATAAGCGATTGTAAGATATTTATCTAAAAATTATAATAACTCGTATCATAATGTTTATTTTGTCGATGTTCTTATTTAATAATATTAAAATATATTATTAACTTCACACTTTACTATTTTAAAAATTATGAATCAATGTTTGCATATATCTTTCAAACTTGTAATCATATCATGGAGTACAATATTCTTCTAATATTAATTTAAATTTTGATACATGTCATATTTTAGTCCAATCCATGTAATACTTTTTATCCAATATAATTATAGCAAATCACATTTCTATACTAATGTTACTTCTCATTAAATAGAATAGATTATAAATTTATGAAAAGGAAATCAAAATTTGAAAGATATATGACGACACAAAAGGCGATGGGCTTCTTCTAGGGTTGCTGGTGGCGTTGATGATCCCGTCTCCGGTGGTTCAGGGAGACTTGGGGGTATTATGGCGACATGAGGCGGTTCGGATCTGTGTGGGAGTTTTGCTTTCGGTTTTGGATGGGAGATTTGATTTCGTTTTGCGATCGGATCCAGATTTTGGTTGGATATTTCGCTTTCGGGGGATTCAGATAAGGAAAGTCCGACCGGGGTTGAAGATCGCTTGGGATTTGCAGGTCCTAAGGAGACTCTTTATTGTGGATCCGCTTGGTTTAATGAGTATCTTCGTGTGGGATAGCTCTGTGATGAGTTTTGGCAAGAAGTATCACGTGGATCTCATGATGTGGCTACATTATCTCTCTCTGGCTCCCGGAGATGGTGGCTGTGATTATAGATTGTGACGAGATTCGGTGAGATTGAGTTATGGAATTTATTGTCACAAATTTTGTTTCTCCATTCTCTACTCAGAAAATCACGAGGATTCCATTCTATGCGTTTTTTTCCATCTATATAAGGTTCTGGAGGCAGCGTTAATAAGCCACATCTCCTCATCATTTTCTTCTCATTTGGTTTGCTTTAGTATCCTCTCTGTGGGGAGACGGTTACTGTCGATTAGTACAAGGGTTGTGTGGTCATTTGGTTTTCTTCCTGTGGAGTTAACGGAGTTTCAGGCAATGGCTCAGGTTGTAGCTACTAAGGGTGTGGTTCGGACCGAGACAGTGAGGCTTTCATCGGCGGGGATTGCTAGGCGGGTACAACAATTCTCTCTGACGTTGATTGGTCGCCTGATGAACCCGGAGATTCAAAGGATGGACAGTCTTCTTGCAAACCTTCCGAAAATCTGGAAGCTAGAAGGTAAGGTGGAAGGGGGTGACCTTGGGAGTGGTAAGTTACAATTTAACTTCCAGTCGGAACGGGACATATTGGATATTCTCGACTATGAACCATACCATTTTGATTGTTGGATGGTGTCCTTGGTGCGGTGGGAACCAGTTGTAGCACCGCTGTACGCCTCAGCACTCACTTTTTGGGTTAAGGTGGAAGATATCCCTTTACACTTATGGGAAGATGATACAATTAAGGCTGTTGGTAAAGCTATTGGTGTGGTCAAGGTAGTGGATGCGGATGCTGCGAGTGTTAAGGTCACTGTAGACGACTTTAAGCCTCTTGTTTTCTCAACGGTGGTGCCTTTTGATCATGGAGAGGAGATCAAGGTCAATCTCAAATATGACAAGCTGTCGGGCATTTGTAAACATTGTAATATGCTTACGCATGAAGTTGCGGTTTGTCCGGACCTTTTAGTCACACGCATGGCATGAGATAGAGGCTCACATGTTGATAGTGATGGTCCAAGTCAGAGAGATGCAAAGTCACGAGAGGGTCAGCCTTCCTAGAGGATTCCGGTTAAAAGAGCTCTTGATTTGGATCTTGTGGATATTTTGGAGGGTGAATCTCATGACCGAGTTGGGAGTTACACCGGAAAGCATGGGAATAAGGAGTCTTATGCTGAGAAAGTTTCGAAGCGAGGTGGGACAGAGGGTCCTTACCGCGACCAGAGGGTGAAGAGTCACAAGGGTTGCTCTTCTCGGCCATCTGCTCATTCATATCGGCCAAAGAGTACATGTCCTTCTTCTTGGCCGCGACCGCTTTGTTCACTGGGAGAAAATCAACAGGGTCAACAAGTGGTCAGTGTAGCTTTCCCAGATTAGGTAGGTCATGGCCTTGATAAAGGAAAAGCCATTGCTTTGGCTACGAATGATGCAGGTGGGCGTGATGCAACCTTGGTGACGGAGAGCTTCGGGACTAGCGCGGAACTGCGGGCTGAAGAGGGTGAACTAGTGGAACCGAACCTTATACTTAATGGGAGCACTGTCTTGGGTCTCGTTAGTCCAACAAAGGATCAAGTGGATAACGGGCAGGTGGAAAATAATGGGTTGGAGGTACAGGTTCAGCCGGCGAATACCCTTTTTCATGAGGCCGTAACAGAGGATAATGTAGATACTGTAGACACTAATGGCCCTTGTGATAAAGGTACATGCTCTGGTCCTTTGCTTTCAATGGGTATTGAGAGGATTTCTAAGGATTTAAGAGATTTTACTTTGGATAAAAGGAATAGTACTATGGCTAAGTATAGTAGGAGTTCCGCAAAGTTTCAGGGAATTAATTTTATAAAGTTGAATATGTTGGCGTTGGTTTCGCCTCATAAGCGCATAGATGCATCGCGGAAAAGTACGAGGAAATCTCAACTTCCTAATATGTTGTTATCTTGTATTGCATGGACTAAGAAGGAGGGGACTAAGGCTAAAGGTGGCACGAAGGTTTCGATGCCATCCACAAAAACGAAAAAAGGAATGGTGGCTCCCCTGATTCCACCGGCTCATCCGTGAAAATTCTTAGCTGGAATTGTCAAGGCTTAGGGGGAGACTTGACACCTGATACTTTTTGTGATCTTTGGAATAAGTTTCGGCCTGATATTGTATTTTTATCAGAGACCAAACAGTCTGCTTTTAGTTTAAAAAAGTTTCAATTGAATTTTGATTTTAATAATTTGTACACGGTTGATCCGATAGGATCTAGTGCTGGTTTGGCTCTTTTCTACAATAATGAAATTAATCTAGAATTTCTTTATTCAAGTAATCGCATTATCGATGTTTCTGCGACGATCTATGGTTATAAGGTTGCGATCTCTTTTGTTTATGCGGAACCAATTGGTTCAAACTGTTACAAAGTTTGGGACAAATTGATAGAAATCGGAGAACAACGGACAACACCTTGGTTGATCATAGGCGATTTAAATGAATTAACTGGAAACAATGAAAAGAAAGGGGGGAAAATGCGTTCCGCAGCATCTTTCGTTTCCTTTAACCAAATGCTCCACCACTGTGGAATGTCGGAGTTTCCATGTGCTGGAGACCAGCTATCTTGGAAAGGTACGCGTGGTAACCAGACTGTCCGATGTAAGTTGGACAGAGCAGTAGGGAATGAGGATTGGCATAACGTATTTAGGCACTCCAAAGTGGAATATCTAGCGAGAATTGGCTCTGATCACCGACCAATATTTCTTAAGTTTAACTACAAAATGGTAAAATACTTCCAAAATTTTAGGTTTGACAAAAGATGAATTGGCAAGGAAGGTTTCGCGAAGGTCATCGCTAGTGGTTGGCAACGTACACGAAATTTTCGAGAACCGGCATTCGTGGACATAATTCAGAATTGTAGAAACTCTATCCCATGGTGACGGAAAAATAATGTTCCACTGGGAAGAGACTCAATCGATATTCTGAAGGCTCAATTGGAAGAAGCTCGGAACGATGATTCGGTCTCTCCGGATACCAATGTCGAAATTAAAACGAAACTCCAACAAGCCTACAAGGATGAGAAGATTTTCTGGAAACAAAAGAGTAGGAATTTATGCCTAAAGGAGGGGGATCGTAACACCAAATTATTCCATGCCTCAACAAAACAAAGGCGGGTCCGAAACCGAATCTCCGGGTTATTTGATCCACAAGGAACTTGGGAGGAGTCATCGGAAAGAATGGGTAAAATAGTGGTTGGATATTTTAATGATCTATTTAAAGCCACTGCGACAAGTGAACTATCTCGGGCACTTGAGAATGTACAACCAATTATTATGGATCATATGAATCAACTCTTGATTAGGAATATAACGGAGGTGGAAGTGCGGTCTGCCCTGTTCGCAATGCATCCAGAGAAAGCCCCAGGACCGGATGGAATGACCGTTCTTTTTTCAACGATATTGGGGGTTTTTCAAGGATAATTTGGTTAAGCTCGTACAGGATTTCTTTCGGACAGGTAGCTTTGATGCGCGACTGAATGCCACAAACATTTATTTAATCCCAAAGAAAGAACAACCTAAAAGGATGTCGGAACTTCGGCCAATCAGTTTATGCAATGTGGGCTATAAGATTATCTCGAAAATATTATGTTTGCGACTCAGGAAGCTGCTACCGTCAGTTATTTCAGAGACACAGTCGGCCTTTATGGCTGGAAGGCTCATCACGGATAATATTCTTATTGCTCAGGAGATTTTCCATGGCCTGCGGACTAATCAGAAATGTCGATATGACTTTATGGCCATAAAAACGGATATGAGTAAAGCCTATGGCCGTATTGAATGGTCTTTTCTGGAAGCGGTTATGCAAAAGTTGGGCTTCGGTCTAGTATGGATTTCTTGGTTAATGTGGTGTGTCAGGTTGGTATCTTATAAAATCCTTTTTAATGGTAGACCGACATAGGTTATTATTCCGCAGAGAGGTCTTCGGCAGGGGGATCCTTTATCCCCGTATCTTTTCATTATTTTTACGGAAGTTCTTATCGCCAATATTAAGCGAATGGAGAGGGATCACGCCCTAACGGGGATTCAAATCGCCCAATGGAGCCCACCAATTTCTCATTTACTTTTCGCGGATGACAGTCTTTTCTTTTATAAAGTAGAGGTGTCACAGTGCCATGCCATTAAGGAACTCTTATAGGTCTATGGGAATGCCTCTGGGCAGATGATCAATTTTGATAAGTCATCGGTGATGTTTGGGAAAAATGTCTCTGACCATACCAAAAATATGGTCAAGGCTCAACTAGGCATCAACACAGAAGGTGGTATAGGGAATTATTTGGGTATCCCTGAGAGCTTGGGTGGTCCCAAGAGTCAGATCTTTAATTATGTTCGAGAACGGTTAGGGGACCGAGTTAATGGATGGTCATCCAAATTTCTATCAAAAGGAGGCAATGAAATTCTGATTAAGTCAGTAGCTCTCGCCTTACCCAACTATGTCATGTCATGTTTTAGGCTCCCCCGAGGGGTTAACCTCAAAGTTAACTAGTGTTATTTCCAAATTTTGGTGGAGTTCTAATGGATGTAACTGCGGTCTCCATTGGTTTGCATGGGACAAATTATGTATTCCCAAAGAGGATGGAGGCTTAGGCTTCAAATCTTTGGAGGATTTCAATACGGCCTTATTGGCTAAACAATTATGGCGTTTAATACAATTTCCGGATTCGTTGGTGGCACGGGTATTACGGGGCATATATTTCAGGAAGGTTCACCCGCTAAACGCAAAAAAGCCGAATTCACCCTCGTTTGGCTGGAAAAGTATTTTCTCAACTCAGGAGCTGCTTAAGAAAGGCATCAAGATTAGGATAGGATCAGGGATAAACACTTTAGTATGGCAGGATCTGTGGATTCCAGATGAGAATCCACGACCAGCACGGGTTCGAGGAAGTGTTTGGCACCCTAGATTACAAGTCCAACACTTGATAAGTCCTCAGACAAGGGAGTGGCATCTTCCAATCCTACATGAATTCATGGATCCGGAGGACATAGAGCTTATTAGGGGTATCCAACCAAGTCGATTCACGGTCAACGATGGTTTAATATGGCATTATACGAAATCTGGTCAATACATGGTCCGCTCGGGTTATAGGCTGCTTAATTACATGTAGATAAAACGTATTAATAATAATGGCTGGGGGCCAAGGCTGGAAGCCTTAAAAGGCTTTCACATGGAAAATAAAGTGCCCTCTGAAAATTCAACATTTCCTCTGGCAACTCATCTCAGGGAGTTTGGCGGTGTCTTAGACTATCATCGCTAGGGGTGTACGATGTGATACCGTTTGTAAACGTTGTTGTACTGCCGAGGAGACAGCGAACCATGTTTTCTTTGAATGTGAATCGGTTGTTCAGATATGGAATAGTTACAGGGACCCTGAGAGTCAGGACACCTTCCCAACGAAGTCTCTATACACTAATATGGACTACCTCTTCTGGCGCAACACTATGGGGGATCAAGGAAGAGGTGGTGCACTTTATCCGTGGTTTCTTTGGTTAATTTGGAAAGAACGAAATAAAAAGGTTTTCCAGGGAGTTAATATTGAAGTTGATGAGATTATTAAGGATGCAAAAACGGATGCTATAGCCTGGGAAGAGGCACAAATTACACTGTCTCCTTTCAATGAGGAGATAGACTCCACAAGTCCTATGATGGGATTAACTTGTCGAGTGGATGGATCTTGGAAACAATCAGACAGAACCACTGGGCTCGGTTGGATCTGTCAAGATGGGGAGGCCAACGTCATCTTAGTTGGAGCGAAATGCCATCGTCGAAACCTCTCATCGCTTAACTCTGAGATGGAAGCTCTGCTGTGGGAAATGACATAACTTTCCAATAGAAGAATCGCATGCCAACATTTTGAGACAGACTGTAAAGAACTTTTCAACATCATCCAGGATCCAAATGCTTGGCCCGCCTTCTGTACGCTTTACCAAGACTTTCAGCAACTTCGAGGTTTATTCCCAGGCTTCTCCTTATCTACCATCCTGCGCACAGCGAATTCGAAAGCAGATTGCCTAGCTCGCGGCTCTCGTTCTATTTATTATGACTATATTTATGTAGAATCATCCCCTCCACCCTGGACAACTAGGAATGGAGAGACTTTCTGATTATAGTGTGGTTGTTAAAAAAAAAATCTTTTGTGACTAACATTTTTTTATTTCAACCTCAACATTGGGTTTTAGAATTTATTCGCAGAAATTACATTAGTTTAATTGGTCATTTATATAATTTAATAGACAAAAAAATTAATTTGTAAATATACAATAGTTAAATCAATAGGACTAGTTTTCTCAGTGCCACTTGTTAGATCTTTGGTCTGCGGCGGTAGGTTGCTCCTCTTTCCTTTTTGCAGGTGTTGAAGATCGTTTTCAGAATGTGGTTTTAATCGCATCTCGTCTTTGTCTTGGAGGATCGTGTACTTCATGGTTTAGAAACTCGTTGGGTTCGTCCTGAAGAGCGTCGTTGGCCTTCGCTAGGTTCGTGCTTTCGGGCATCGTCGATTTTGTTGGGTTCGTGCTTTCGAGCGTCATCGGAGACTAGGGTTCGTGCCTGAAGCGTCGTCGGGAGGCTAGGGTTCGTGTTCTATACAGTCGTCGGAGTTTCTTAGCGCTTCTGCGACTTTAGATTCTCTTTAGTATCTTTTTCGAATTGGTGTTTAGTTTTACTTTTGATTAATTTGCTACTAGTTTTTCCTATAACTCTGTCAAAAATCTAAAAACCGGTAATAAAAGTTTAACATTTTACAAAAAAAAAAAAAATCAAAAATAAGTAGAAATATTTATGAACTTTTTTTTTTCGCCCTAGAAATATTTATGAACCGACTCTAAATATCGTTATATTATATGTGACAATCAGATTTTTATAACTAGCTTGCATCCATAGTTTATGCATGGGTCCTACGCGTTTCCAAGAAAATCAGAGCCGTGAAATAGAACAAAAACAAAAGTGTAAACCGATCAGAAAGGTATCTGATGCTGATTTTAGTTAATTAAAGAATCTCAAATGAAGAAAATAACAAATATCAACACCTTTAATCATCGTATTAGTCTAGTCGATGAAGCCACTAGAGATTCTCACCAGGAAAAAAAAATCGAACAATTTCAATATTTCATAAACACTAAATAAAAATAGAAAAGACAATGCGTAGGACCCACCAATAAAACTTGCTATAAATAAAAGAAGCTCCTTACTTTTGATCAAACACAGCTTCTCTCTCTCTCTCTGCCTATCATCTTTTTCAGTTCGCCATCAGACATATCTGAACCCCCATAACTCATAAAGCTTACTCTTTTTTTTCTTTCCCAATAAAAAATAACAATGGTCGACGTTGATCGGAGGATGACCGGTCTCCGTCCGGCACACGCGGCGGGTCTCCGTCGTCTCTCCGCTCGAGCCGCTGCACCAACGACTCCTACGGTCAGGAACAGTCTCGTCTCTTTCTCATCCCTCGCCGACCAAGTAATCTCACACTTACACACTTCTAAAATCCAAGTCCAACCGGGTCTAACCGACGCTGAATTCGCCCGAGCCGAAGCAGAGTTTGCATTCGCCTTCCCACCGGATCTTCGAGCCGTACTCACCGCCGGTTTACCCGTCGGCGCAGGATTTCCAGACTGGCGTTCTCCCGGAGCTCGTCTTCATCTCCGTGCCATGATAGATCTTCCAATCGCCGCCGTGTCGTTTCAGATCGCGAGGAACACCTTCTGGAGCAGATCTTGGGGCCCGAGACCGTCTGACCAGGAAAAAGCCTTGCGGGTCGCCAGAAACGCTCTCAAAAGAGCTCCTTTGATGATTCCCATTTTCGATCACTGCTTTATTCCTTGTAGCCCGTCTTTAGCGGGTAACCCGGTTTTTTACATCGACGAGACCCGGATTTTCTGTTGCGGGTCGGATCTATCCGATTTTTTCGAGCGTGAGTCTGTGTTCAGAGGATCCGACCCGTGCCCGGGTATTCTTACTAAGCAGCGTTCGGTGAGCGAGAAATCCGCCGGGTCTTCTTCGTCGAATTTATCTAGAATGAGCTTAGATTCGGGTCGGGTTCACAGGTCGGGTACACCGAGATGGGTGGAGTTTTGGAGTGATGCAGCAGTGGATCGTCGACGGAGAAACTCTGCTTCTTCGATGTCGTCGTCACATTCATCGTCGCCGGAGAGGTATCTTGACTTACCCAGATCCGAGACACCGAAATGGGTCGACGAGTACGTGGACCGGATCGGGTCGGTTTTAAGAGGAGGCGGGTGGAGCAAAACTGACGTAGATGATATCGTCCACGTGTCGGCATCAGGTTTCTTCGAGGATGAAATGGTAATTTTAGACAATCAAGCGGTTCTAGATGCGTTGCTTCTTAAAGCGGGTCGGTTCTCGGAGTCGCTCCGAAAAGCTGGGTGGAGCTCCGAGGAAGTGTCAGAAGCACTCGGTTTTGATTTTCGACCGGAGAAGGAGAGGAAACCGGTTAAGAAGCTGTCTCCTGAGGTTGTCAAACGAATCGGAAAACTTGCTGAGTCGGTTTCTCGGTCATGATAATAATCCCTGATCGTGATTCTTTTAAGAAGATACAACAATAGTTTTTAACGTTTTTAAAAAGGTATAAAATATTGTGTAATCTTGCATTATTCCCCCCCTATTTTTGTTATTTGAAACAAAATTTTTAAAAATTGGGGAGCGTGTTCTACTGTGAAAAATGCAAAAAATACAACGAATAGTTCTAGAAATTAATTCGTCTACAGCTCAATTTTATTTGGAGGCAGGGGCTAACTAGTGAGATTTTCTTTTTTGGGGTGATTTTTGGATTAATTACTATTAGACGAGGTTCATTTGTGGAATATCTCTAAAAATCTTTCAAAAAGAAGCACCAGGCGCACGTGTGATGTGACTTTTTCACAAACAAAAACGCAAAATAACGTTATTGGGTCCCGTGAACGAGAAGGCCAGAGACCGACGTCGTTTTCTTAACGCAACGCTGTCGTTTATAACCACCCTACCTTTGTACGATATCGAACGGCGTAAGAAAAACTATGAAATGATTATACTGAGCAACGGACGATAAAATAGATAGCAACTGTGTTTTTAAGTTTCACACGCATCTTTAGTGATTTTCCCCGGAAAAAAAACTAGTGATAATTGAAAAGTGGAGAATTTGAAGGATCAACCGTACGGTCTTTTTTTTTTTTTGGAAGAGAAAGGGTTAATCTCATGTTGATGACGAACTGGACCTAATCCCTAGGTGTGAGATCAGCCCACAGATAGACTTTCTCACTGGGTATTCAAATTGGCCGAAAGCAAAGGTCCATATCCGCGTGGGTGAGCGGAACAATGTGACTTAGTTTCTAAGTAGCATGAGCATCGAACCCGAATTGTGTTGGCAACCAGAACCCGTCCACTACCACCATATCACAAGGCCCGCTCAACCGTAATGTCTTAGATTATTGGCTTTTAATTCATGGCTTTTAATTCAACAGTGAATTTATTTATTTTTTTGTTAAAATGTTTTCTTTGATTAAAAGTATAGAAATGAAATACAACTTTTGTTTAAAAGAGAAATTAAAGGAACAGAGCAAAAGGCCTAACCCGGACCGAACCGAAATATTACTACACCGTCGGGAAACTGTAGTTGTTGCCTCTCGCCGGAACGGAGAAGCTGGCTGACTTCTCATCAAACTCAACATACTAGTCTCTCCTTAATGTCATATGAAATGAACAATCCATGTCCATTATCCACTCATTTCCATCTACTTCAGGCACTGTATTTGAAACATCTAAAACAATGAGAGCTATTGCATCATTCATTTGTCTTGTGACATTTGAACTTTCATCTTTCTCTGAGTTATTTCCCCTCTTGTTTCTTTCTTTCCAGATGTAACAATGTTTCTTATAGTGTCTCTTGCCACATTACCCAACAAGCTTTCTTATTCTTAGACTTTGATCTGCTCTTATTTCTTTCAGAACTGTTATCTCTCTTTCTGATCTTCCTCTGTCTTGTACATACAATGTTTCAAAGCTATTCTTTTACAACTTTCCTATAGCTTCCAACTTTAATATCTTATACCTGATTGCTCATGTAATTTCTTCAAGAGCAAGAGTTTTCTTGCAGTACTTTAGAGTCTCCTTCAGCTGATCAAACAGCTTCGGTAGTGACATAAGTAACACAATAGCCTGATCTTCATCTGGTACAGTCACTTTAACATTCATTAGATTTGATATCGGTTTGAAGAAATCATTCACGTTCTCATCTAATGTCATACTTTCCTGCATCTTGTATCCATACAACATCTACTTCAGATATATACAGTTTGACAACGACTTTGCCATAAATAGCTGATCTAGAATCTTGATCATCCCTGCTGCAGTCTCCTCCTTTATGACTTTCCTGAGAACATTGTTTCCCAAACTCATAATAATAGTAGATATAGCCTTTCTTCTCTTTTCCTTGAGAGATTTATCAACTTGGGTTGCTGCACTTTGCTCTGTTGCAGACGAATCTCCACCATCTGTTGTTTGTTCCAGAGTCTCTAGGCCTTCTTCATCTTCAAGCCCTTCAAGCAAACCCAACATATCAAGGTGAGCAAACAATTTTTCTTTCCAAAAAATGTAATCTCCTTCTCCATCAAACTTTTTCACCTCTGTTCTACCAGAAGCCATAACAAGAGAGAAAGTTCACAACTTTATCACCAAAGCTTCAACCTTTATCAACAAAGCTTCAACCTTTATCAACAAAGCTTCAATCTTTTACAAAGTTAACACCTTTTTTTTCTTTCCCAGTTCCTAATAAGTCTTTGATACCAATTTGTTGAAGAAAGATAGTAACTTTGTACTTGTTTTGTAAGAAAGTTTGTAACTTTATGCTTGTAGCACACATAAACCTCACTATCTCTCTTTAATTCGATCAATCTCTCGTTTGTTTGAATGAAATGAGAAAGACACAAACTTTGTTCACCCAGTTCACGTTTCAAGAAGGAAACGCTACGTCTGGACCGAGATTTCTCATAAATCCACTAGAAAGACTTGGTTACAAAACCATTAAGAAAAATGCTACGAAACTTGCAACAATCTATTCTTGTTCTTTCTTCGTATCACTTCTTTTCTCTCACCTTGACAGCCACTGTTACGGCTTATGTCTCCTTATATAGCCTTTTGCACAAGATCCTTTTTGCTCCCTCTCACCTCCTCTGTTCGTACTACTGCAGAGGAAGAGAACAAACAACAACATGAGTTGTCAATAAGTTAATTACTCATTTGCTCTTTGATCCTTTAAC
The DNA here is from genome assembly GCA_900406275.1 of Anastatica hierochuntica. Classification (NCBI taxonomy): domain Eukaryota; kingdom Viridiplantae; phylum Streptophyta; class Magnoliopsida; order Brassicales; family Brassicaceae; genus Anastatica; species Anastatica hierochuntica. Next base: position 10,520 of record OVAN01005667.1, on the reverse strand, counting down.
ACAAATATGTGAACTCCTCATGTTTGCTTGGTGAATAAGCTTGAAACCGTCTGTCTGATACAAAATCTCTGTGATACTTAAGCAAAAACAACATATATGAACTCATCCTCTTTTTTTGTCAACCAAGCATTAATCAGAAACTATTGTGGACCTAAGAGGGAGGAATAAAGTCTATAAAAATAAAATCATGTAAAAAAGTATGAGATCCTCGAGCCAGGCTATCTGCTTGTGTGTTCGTCGTACGTAGAATGAGAGTCAATGAGAAGTATGAAAAATGCTCACAGAGATTCTGGTAATCCTGAATTAGCGTATGAAGAGCTGGCCAAGCATCTGGTTGTCGAATAATACTGATGAGTTTTGTGCAGTCTGTCTGGAATAGTTGGCACTCTATTCTTCGGCTGAGTAACTCTGACATCGCCCATAACAGAGCTTCGAACTTTGAAAGGAGAGGTTAAAGAATCCGGCGTTGACATTCCGCCCCATCAAAATGACCTTATTATCTCCATCTTTGCATATCCAGCCAATTCCATTTGTGGGGTTTGATTATTTATATGATCCATCTACCTTATTAGACCATCTGAAACTGCAGGTTCCGCTAAGGTTTGTACTTCATATGAATTGGAAAGTAATTTCGCTTTTGTCCAAGCTAAATAATATGTCTCTGGATTCCGTAGAATCGCATCCGCATCCAACTGTACCCTTTAGATTTTTTTTTTTGATTTTTTGATTTCCAAATTGACCATAAAATCCAAGGGTAAAGTTCAGAGCGATCTCTCTCATGAAACCTCAATGGATTTTTCCAGAAAAGATAGTCAATGGATAGCGGTCTTCCTTTTGTAGTTATAAACCTCTATTTTTGGTACAAAATATGTAATATTAAATGTTTATGCAGGTAAGGGTAACAAGTCGGGTATGTTACGAGTCATCTATTATTTTAAGGGTACCCGTTTTTAAGGGTACCCATTTTTTTCAAGCTGAATACGGGTACAAAAAATCAATTACCCGCACAGGTGGGGTCGGGTCACGGGTCTTCCAAAACTTGAGGGCATCCGTCCCGTGTCCAGCCCTACATGAAAGTCTTTTTACCCTGCCAAGATTGATCTTCAATGATAACCAGGAGAGGTTTATTGTCAGAGCCATGCCAGTTAAGTATCTGGACATATGCTTGAGGATGTTTGTCCAACCAAGGCAAGTTTGCAAATACCCTGTCAATTCTTTTCTTGACTGTTGACGTATGCCTCTTCCCTATCCGTGTAAGTCTGTCACCAACTGTTTTCAGATCATTTAAGCCTAAACCCTTTATCACATTCCTGAAACAGACAAAAGAATTAGCAAATCTAGGAGGACCTCCATACTTTTCATACACATTAAGAATATCATTAAAATCCCCTAGATAAATTTTTGGAATATGGCTGCTAGATGAAGCTGATTCTAGGATATGAAGATCGTTCCATCCTCTATTTTTCACTGTTTTATCCAGATGGCCATAAATATACACTAAACAAAAGCGCATTTCACCAGCATCTAAATATAACTTTGTATAGTACATAGATGATTCACCTTCTATCTTAATATTTACATCATCCTTTTAAAAGACAACTCAATCTCCACTGAAACCCACAACTAGGAAAACAAAAGCATTAGAAAAACCTAGTCTTTTCCCTACACTATGAACATACACATCTTTATTCTTAATTTCTAAGAGGAATACAACATCAGGGTGATGCTTTTTACTAATGTTGTCCAAAAAATTATCTGTCAGGAGGTTTCTCATCTCCTGACAGTTCCAGTGAATGATCTTCATGTGGCTGGGGGTGATTTCAGGATATCCACCCTCCCCTGAAGATTGTATTGAGATTGAGGTGCATAAAGAACACCAACATAAGAACTCCCGGCAGTTACATCATGCAATTTACCCTTATCTTTACATGCTCTTTGAATTTGTGGCCTCGTAGCAACACTGGCCTCACCACTAACTTCTTCAATGGATTTCCTCTTTGATCCTCCGTGTACCTGATCAGTAAGCATTGGTTCAGAAATTACCATTCCGTGAGATCTCCTTGGTTCATATTGAGTTGGCCTAGTTTCCATTCAAAGGAATCACATTCTGCCTCTCCACAATAATAGCTTCTCTTGCTTCTATAGCCAAATGCAATTCACATTCCTGAGCATTATGAGTGAGACCTCCACAAGTAGTACATAGTTTCTCTAAACCCTGATACTTAAACTCAAGCAGAGTAGGTTGTTCCATATCCATTATCTCTACCCTACGAACTAGATTGATCTTGTCATCGACACTAAATCTTATCTTAACCCAAACCTGAGCTTGTATAAAGGTTGTAGGCTGAAGAACAAGGGATTTATAAACTGACCCAACTTAGACCCAATGCTTTCCAGGATTTCATCTCTTCGGTACACGTCTAGGAGGTTCCTAATGTGAACTCAAAAGTGAATGTGGTTCAAAAAATTTGAATGATTTCTTCGGTGCCATATATCAATTACAAGCATCCATCCCTTGAAGGTGTAAGGCCCATTCTCAATCACGAAAAAGTGATGATGTTACTCCCGAAATTAGAAGTTAACCGACCCATCATCATTGATCTGACCTACTACCTTACCTAACAATCTCCCAGCCTTGGGCATGGTGTTTTTGATGCCTACAAAGATTTGGATTCGAGGGTTTACTGTCTTAACAACGAGACAGAGATGATGATCCCTTTCAAAGCGGTGTCTTGCATATGCATGTACAATCCATGGCTCGCGATCTTCACCAATTCGTAGATTTTGCGGCGCATACCATATATCCCCCTGAGATCAAGGATCTTGCGGTGGATGACATCATGGGGAATTTCGTGCTTGACTTGATTCCGCCATCCTAGAGATGCTTGAAGATTGTCTACTATTGAATAACAGAAGAGAAGACATTCCAGATATGGAAGATGATGTCAATCTAAAAAAGTCGAAGAACCCTAATTTTTATCTTTCTAATTGCTTTTCTAGAGAGTTCTAGCTTGATTTATATTAAAAATATAACTTTTATGGAATTGGTTTTTAGTACTTTTTCCATACTAGAAATTTTTTACACTCATATATAAAGGGTAAAATTATTTGGTGTCTTAGTTTATATGCTCTTGATTGGAAATAGAGCGGGGTTGATCAATTGTGTATGTTGAGTTTCATTTTTCTCATATTAACATAAATTTTAATTAGTTTATGGTAGTTGGAAAAAAATTCATCCCAAAAGTAAAATAACGTAATTTGGGCATCCATTAGTGTGTTGAATCATGATTAGAGAGTAATAAACGTCTTAATGTAGAAAGTAGAATTCATTAGTTTTTTTTTTGTTGTTGTTTAGGTTGTTAGTTTTATATTAGATGATGATATTTTTTCAATTTTACGCTATATATTTGCACTTGTTCACCACTAACAAAGAAAAATTGTCTTAAAATTTAATATTTATACTTTCATCATATTTTAAAAATGAACAACTTTTTTCAGTAACTATTACTTTACCTTATTTAAATATTCAAACATAATAAATTTTTTATGACATTTCAAAAATTTTGAGAACTTAAAACTTATGAGATTATGATATCTATTATTTTCAAAAGAACTAACATACGACACAATAGAAGATCATGCACTTTCATTTTGAATTCTTATTATTATCGTGGGCACCTTTCAATTTTTTTTCTTATTTTCCTGTTAATCATCCTATCGACTTCGAACATATTTATGTATATTATTCTAGATGTAGCGTTATTATCAATATCAATTTGTATAAATATGTGAATAACAACTATATAATATTAATTATAAGCATTATATAAATATATGTGACGGTTATATACATTTCAAAATAAAAATATAATAGCATATAAAAATCTCTGTTTTTTACTAATTTTATTCATATAGACTAACATGATTAAGAAGATTATTAATATTTTTTAATTTATATTATTTATTGTATATGTCCACGATATATTAGATATTAATGTAGGTGAAGAAAAACACAAAATTAAATTAAAAATTGATGTGTAATTCTAAAACACTTTTGCGTAAAAATAAAAAAATTTGATTGGTTTTTCAAATTAAATTTTTAATGATATGTCAATCTCTCATGACACAAAAATGATGATGTGTCAACACTTGGACAGTCTCTAGCACTTTTGTAGTATTGATTAACATATTAATATCTTTTAAAATGTGAGGGATTTGTTTTTGTAATTTAAATGTGAGGAATTTTTAACCTCTCATCTGTGAAATCTAGGCTAAATATTCACCCTCTATATTTTTCAGTGCCCTGATTATATGTTTATAAACTTGGAATAAACGGTATTTATGATTCACTAATAGGAAAAAAATATCCTTTTTACATATTATTGGATACGTTTTCATCAAATGTCGTCCTAAAAGGAAAAAAACGTAAACAAAATAATGTTTTGAAATTAATTCGGACAATTATTGGAGATATTATTAAGGAACTAAGCCAAATAAAAAGATGTGTACAATATATACCAAACACTTAATAATCCAAAAAATTATGAGGTTAGATGAGATGTATCAGACAGTCTACAGCTAGCTACACTCACAAATTAAAATGTTCAGTTACGTTGTGATCAGTGATCATAACCAACCTTTACCAGTAAAAGGACTGTTGCAGCAATCATTATTCTTGTAAATACTATTATTTTATGTTCCTAACATTTCTGGTGGTGTTATTATTATTGACACCAAACCTTTTTGTATAATTTTAATATTAGAAATTAGGTTATATAACCAACGAAAAGAATTATTATATTATAAATTAACACCTTCATTTTTTTCGCCGTCTAGTTTTATCAATCTTATTAAAATGAAAGATATAAATCTTTTCATGTGTGATTTTTCAAAATAAATATATTTTAAAATTTTTATTAAATGTATCTAATAAATTAAAATAACTCTAATTATTTATTAACATATTCTAACAAACATATTAGAATATTCTAATATTCTTTTCACTTAAACACTATCAAAATTATAAACCAGCATAATTTAAAATCATCAATTTTCAGCAAATTTAAATATACTTTGTTTTTAAATTTAAAATAAATCCATAACTTCTAAAATAATTCCATCACTTCTAAAATAATTATATTACAATATTATTATTTTCTAAATAAATTTTGTTACAAAAATTCTAAAACTTATAAAGTGATAAAATTTTAAAAAAGCTATAAAATTTATAAATAATTTATATAAACTATAAAAATTTAAGTTTAGTTATCTGATGTTTTTTTAAATACTTTAACGGGTTTTGTTTCACGGTATTTCGGGAATTGAATATTATCCGAACTGAACCAATACGAGTATCCAAAAAAATTTGAAAGTTCGAAAATCTCAAATTTAAGCCGAACTCAGAATTCGATATAACTGAAAATTCTAAAAGTTTTGAACCTAAACCCGAATCCGAAACTCGAAATAACCGAAAATTATAAACCCGATACTCAAAAAATCTAAACATGATTAATAATATATAAAATTATTAAAAAAAACCCGCGTGGTTGCACTGGTCAAAACTCTAGTGTCTCTACTAAATTAGGAATATTTTTGGTGACCAATAAATAAAAAAATTAGGAGTATTTTTTAAAATATCTTTAGTATTATATTACTATTTTTTGGCAAACAAAAAACTTAGTTAATATTTTTTGTTATTCCATAAATTCAGTTTAATTATTTCCATTAAAAGAATTTAAAAAAAAAATAAAATACACATAGAAAATAGATAGTCAAACACATGTTAAGATAACTTTTCATATCTAATATGAACCAAAAAAAATTGGAAATGAATTGAATATGAAGTAGGTGAAAAAATCAATTGACGTTTGGAAAAACAAAAAAAATTAAGAAAAATAGAAAAGAAAAGCTGAGCCAAGTGAGGGAAATATTAAAATTAATATTTATGTACGAGCTTGTCCTAATTAACAAAAAGATGATTAAAATGTCATTCAAACCAAAATCAGAACTATATGAATCTGATATATCTAAAGTCAATACCATTTTAGTAACTTTCACAGGATGTTCATTATAAAAAAAAACCTTTCTTCACGAGAAGTTTATTTTTTTAAATTCAAGATTAGAGGCCAAATATGAATGTAGAATTGTACTTGAAATATTTTTAATGAAAATGTCGGTCTATGATAATTTCAGCAAAACGGTCACTGCAACCACTAAAAGAGAACCATCCGATCTGACGGTTGATACGCTGATCACGTGCAAATCACACCGCCCATCACGTTCCTCCTTAGACAAAATATGACATGTCTGATCTGATCAGGGCCGTTGATTAGACAGATGCGTATAGATATGTGGTGGACCGCGAAGCAGACGAGCGGCAAGAGATAGACGAAAGTGCTGTCGGAGAGTCCGTGTATTGGCTAAGAGCATCTCCAAAAGGAACCTTATTTTGAGGGTGGTAAATCCTCAAAATAAAGTTTTGAGGATCAAATGCTCCAAAAGAAAACCTCAAATTTATCTCTAAAACTGTTTGTATTTTGCATTGTAGTCCTCAACTAATATAATATTTAGTTATTATTACTAAACTTTCATAAATAAATAAAAACTTACAAAAATATTATATACAATGTTAACAACAAACGTTATATAACATTATATAACAACAAATGTTAAATTTTTTTGTTTAATTTTATGTAATAATAAAATTTATAACGATATACTAAAGATGATATTATGATAGAAAATTATATAACCGCAAAAAATAATAAATAAAAAATACTAGTAGACTTTTAGGAGAGATGCATAATTATAAAGACCAAAAAGAAAAGTAAATAGTGTTTTGAGGTTTTGAAGGTCCTTTTGGAGAACAAAAAATCTCAAATTTGAGGGTTTGAGAATCCTTTTGGAGATGCTCTAAAGAGATGGTTCAGTCCGCTCAAATATGTTTGTTACGTGTGTTTTGTCAAGTGTGAACTATTTTATTATTTGGGGTTTGACTTTTTTTCACGTTATTTATATATTTAGTTTGCATCCTTTTGATTTCAAAATAGTCTTCAACTACTTATAGGTTTCACAGTTTCTAACAAGTTAAAAAAAAAGTCCAAAAAAGGTTCGTAGTTGTCGTTTCTTTCGGCTTGATATATGCATTGCAATCTATCGCTATAAAAGTCTATCGGTAGAATTTACCAAAATTTAAAATTATTAACTTGTAAAAAAAATAAAACAATACAAAGTACAAAACTTTCGACTACTGCTTGCTCTGTGGCGTAACCACAAGTTTGGTCCAATACACTAGTAGACTGGACTTATGGGGTGAGCTTTCAGGTCTTTTGGGTCTGTTTGAATAGATCTAGGGTTTGGGTTATTCGGATAGAAATGTTTAGATCTGTTTAGAATCCAATCAATATTTGAATCGGTTCGGATAGAATTTTAAAATATTCAAAAGATTCGAAATGGAACCTAAAAACGTAAAAAAATCCAAAAAAAAAACTCGAATTGCCCAACAAAACCTGAATTACTCGAATAAAAACTAACTATCCAAAAAATAAATAAAATAATATAAAAATCAATAATTTTCTCTAATATTGTAAAAATATATAATGTCGGGTATTTCGGATATCCGTTTGGTTTTAGTTAAACTCGAGTATCCAAAATACTTTAAAATAAAAACCATTCAAATTTTTATGTTCTATTGATTTCATTCGGTTTTGTTTTTTCGGTTTGATCTAGTTTGGTTTACGGGTTTCGATTAATTTACACAGCTTATAGGGACGTTTCGATCAATGAGGGTTCCAAAAATCAAAGCCAAAAAATGATAAAAATATTATACTTTTTTCGGGGATCCTCTTAATCTTTCGGATCTCCCCAATTGACACCACATAGGTATATATACTGACATTAGTTTCGCTGTAACCTTCACTCTTCAGAAGTCTTTCTTTGAGATAGTTTTACAATAGTCGTTTAAAAACAGAGAGAGAAACAAATCATATACGCAATAACCTAGAAACATCACCATTAATATGCACAATAATAGGCATAGCTCAACACTATTTCCACATTCTTGTGATAAAATATATACGTTACTTTTATGATTTCTATCATGAAACCTATGTCAAAATCATGTAGAATTGATTTAATTATATCATGATAATTTAAGGGTAGATTTGTGAAATGGCAAAAAAAAACAATATTTAAGGATATGGCTATTCTATATTTTTCATTTAAAAATAAAAAAGAATTGAGAGGCAATTTGTCTATTTTGTCCCTATTTTTGGTTGTTTTTTTTAAAAAATACCTTTATCCCCACTAAACTTTAAATAGATTTATAGATTTATACATATATTGAAGCAAAATTGTAATTACACAAAAAATGTAGATTTTTTCTCTATCTAACTTATTTTGAAAGTTTCAAAACAAATATATATTTTACAAATAGTTGCAAATAATGATAAACAATACGGCGAGAGACTATTTTTTTGTAGTCGTACTATTTTTTGCGTGCCTATAAATTGCACAAATAACCAATTACCAGAGGGTAAAAATATAAATTTATTAATTTATAACTATTACATAGACAAATATCAAGAAAAAAGAAAAAAAATATATATTTTGCAAATAGTCGTAAATAATGATAAACAATATGGAGAGACTATTTCTTTGTAGTCGTACTATTTTTTGTGTGCCTATAAATTGCACAAATAACCAATTATCAAAGGGGGGGTTAAAAATAAAAATTTATCAATATATAACTATTACATAGACAAATATCAAGAAAATAGAAAAAAACTTAATATACATAGAACAAATTTAGGGAGGGGTGTATCATAAAAAAAAATTTCAAATGAAAATAAAAAAATAACATGATACGCAAAAAAGATATCACAAAACAAAGTTTTGAGAATGAATATTTCATTTAAAAAAATCAAATAAAAAAAATTATGATACGGGAAAAATAATCAGACTATTTGAAATCTAGCTGATACAGACAGACTATGTGATCTGTTTGTTATTAAAATTAAAAAGTAAAGCAAGTTGGTCCAGGGGTATAATGGCATTTATACACATTATACAAACTGATTTTTTTGGATGAATATTTAGCTAAATATGTGTTTTTTTTTTGTCATGGAACCTAATTCCCCATAATTTTATAAGAAAAACTAACATTGATTCATGTTTTGGTTTGGTTTTGATATGGGCAAGTCTCAAACTGTTTTTTTTGGTAGGATGTTAAATATATATATAATGGAACCTTAGGGTTACAATACTTTCTTAATGCTTAATGGCCTTAAAAAGCCCATAAAACCCAATTACTTAAATTTGTTCAACTAAAAGTTACTCATAAGTCAACCATCAAAGTAGCAGTCCTTGACACTGCTTCTTCTCCTTGTGAGCAAGAAGTGCGTTTCGAATAGTTCTATCAAGATCCTTGAAGATTAAAGTCGCTGTTGACTCGATTGCAGAGTGTATTCTTGAATTTCTCTCTTGCCAAACCATATATACAATTGCCTGAGCTATCAACATTTTTAGAGTTTTTGAAACTCCATGTATTTTTCTTTGTAGCCAAGTTAGCAAGGCTTGCCAACTGCCTTTTGGCTGTCCCAATCTTCTCATACTTTTACTCCAGAGCCTAGTAGTGAAATCACAGTGGAGAAATAAATGCTTCTTTTGCTCTGTTCCTGCTTCACACATGATACAATCAGTTGTTACTTTAGCCTCCATCCTNCTCTGTTCCTGCTTCACACATGATACAATCAGTTGTTACATTTAGCCCCCATCTGTGTCAGGTGCACTGAAGAGGGAGTCTGTTTAAGGTTGTTATCCAGAAATTGAAAGAGTGTCTTGGACTAGTCTCAAACTGATTTCTTCTTTCTTTAGGTCTTTCACCTTGTGGTCTTTTGATGGAAAAGAGGACTTATGCTTTATTTAACTCTTTTATATGTAGTAGACCAATTAATTTTTTATTTAACTTTTTGTGTATTTATCAATTTCGTAAGATCCAACGAATAAATGAAATAATATTTTATTTTGACTTTCAAGAATACCATTACTATGCTTTTGCATTTTGAAACTTCCTTTTTGTTTTCTATTAAAATGACTAATTTGATACATTATGATTATTTGCCATATACCGTTTCTAGTTTTGACACTAAACATAGCTAGTTTTTAAAAAGAAAATAAAATATGTTATAATTTGTTCTGAAATAGATAAAATTGTAACACCCCGGTTCACCTGGTCAAGGTCCCTTCCGGATTTGTTATCTTCTCTAACTAACTTCTCATTTACAAACAATCTTCCAGAGCATGTCTAACAAAATCTTAAATCAAATTCGAGTCTAAATATTCCACCACAAGGATAAATCCATCTTATTGCTAGGCAGAGCTCCATACGTGAATAGAGACTTCTCACCCACAGAAAAAACGTAACAAGTCTAAAGGAACTAAAAAAACCAAGTCAAAAACATAGAAAACAATTTAAGAAAAACCCGGTCCCGAAAACGAACAACACAGTTCCTTCATCATCC
>OVAN01005666.1:0-23033 GCA_900406275.1 Anastatica hierochuntica | reverse complement strand
TAATGGTTATTTCCCTAAGAAGATCATTATGACTATTTTTTGATGTTGAATTCAAGGTTCACAATGTCATGAGAATTAATATTTTTCGATTTCTCAACATTCTTCACTTGTCACACAAATCTTCTTCCATTGATGCAACATTCTAATTTTTTCAGTTTATTCGTTTTCATAATTTTTTTTTAGAATGAATTTCAAGTTCTCAATGTTCTCCACTTGACAAAAAAAAATTTGGCTTGATCACTTATAACCTTCTATTTGATTTATTCATTGTTTTAAAAATTAATAGAAGAATTTAAGATGGGAGTGCAACATAGCATCAAAAGCTAATATGCTTATTAAAATCATTGATATATGAATTATTTATATATAAAAATCACTGATATATGAATCGTTTTAAAATCAAAAGTTAATTTGCTTATTAAAATCATTGATATATAGTCATATTACATATTATCAAAATCATATATAATTTATATTTGGCAAATTATTCTAAAAAACATATAAAATTCTAAAATTTCGATAAGCTATTTTAATCCTCAAATTTTAACCCCAAAACCAAAAAAGTCACCTATTATTGTTGACCAAGTCATTTCAGACACGTCAAAAGTCAATGTCAACTATTCACTAACGGAGTTAACGGTTTGACTTTCAACGTGTTCAAAATGGCTTGGTCAACGATAATAAGTGATTTTTTCTTGTTTGACCAATAGTTGATGTATAAAATGGCCTACTTGTGAGTTCATGTTTTTTATGGCTTTAATTCGAAAGTTCATGGTTTTTTTGGAAAATTTCCCCCCATTTCTCATACTTCTACATATTTTATTTTTTATCAGAACTTCTACATATTTTACCTAATAACATAGAGTGATCATTGCCAAGGCTGGACGTTCGGATACCATATCGAGTTCATATCTCGAACTCTACCCTTATACCATTTTGGATATTTGTAAAGTATGGATGATGTTTGTTCAAATAGATTCATATTTGGTTGGGTTTGGATTTGAGTATTCGAGTTCGAATATATCAAGGTTTTCAAGAATTTTAAGGTTTTTGGATCACCTCGGATATTTCTATGGGGGTATTAATCCAAGTATTTAGATATCTTCGGGTACTCATTTAAGATACACATCGAGTGTTTGGATATTTTGGTTTTGAATTTTGGTTCATGTTTTCTTGAATTTTCGAATTTTTTGATATTTTCGGATATTCGTTCGGATTTTTGATCCGCTCAGTTATATCCAATAGTCGAACTACCCGAGGCTCGGGATCAATTCAAACATTATCTTTTAGTTTCAGTTCGAGTTTAGTTCAATTTTTTTGTTTAGGTTCGAGTTCAGGTTTCCAATAAAATACTCAACTTTAAATTTAGGAAAAATATTTGACATCTACAAAAAATATAACGCAATATGTCAGAAAAATCTCAAGTTTCATTATATGTCAAAAAATCGCCATATGTACATGTTTCACATAGTGACATATACAAAATTAAAACAATAATGTAAAAAACTACAAATTTGGGTTAAATTGATTAAATTCAAGAATTTGGAGAAAAATCAAATTTTATAAAATTTAAACTGAGCCAAACTAACTTCTTAAAATTTGAGACGATTAGATTCTAGAACATTTAAAAATTGAAACCTAACTTAAAATACATACAATCAAAGTTTAATTGTGTTCGATATGAAATTTCGATACTTTATCCCAGAAATTCAGAGTCAATCAATTTAATTTAAATTTGTAGTTTTTGACATAATTTTCTTTACTTGTACATGTCATCATATGAAACATATAAATGACGTTTTTTACATATTATAAAACTTGAGATATTTTCTGATATATTAGGTTATCCTTCGTATAACTGACAAATATCTTATATATTAAATCAAAGTACACTTAAGTGACTTTCGCATATGTATCGCTCATATGAGAGCTTTCAACATTAATGTTATAATTTGATTGGTTGAAAGATTTGGAATTTTGATTTTTTAATTTATCTCTAAAAATAAACAAATAAATCATGAACCAATATAACTCACTTACCAACCCTCTTCTTAAATCAACAATTCTTAATGCAATTACCAAACATTAGATTATTTAATTTATAATATTTAATTCATCTTAAAATTAGAGAAATAAATAATAAACCAATGTAACTCACTTACCAATCAATTTTTTCAAATCAAACAATTGTAAACTATTTTCGAAACATTATATTATTCAATTTTATTTTTCAATTATAACAATAATAATTTCAATATTGAGCTAACTAAGAAATCTTCTTTCACATGTTCAATTTTTCGATTTATAATAATAATATTTTCATGTTTTCGATTCTTTTTGAACAAAAATTAAATAATATAGGCGGCTTAAATAAATCGAATATATAATATTAAATTTAGAAAAAATTGGTCAATCAAATTAATGATGTCCAAATAAATACTATAAACAACAAATCTGACTACTACATAGAAAAAAATTCTTAAGCTTTTTGACGAGGTATTAGGAACATTATATTTACACTTTTAGGTTTACTTATTTTAAAGTTACGTATTAACAATTATATTTACACTCATAACTTTTACCTTTATTTCAATTTACATATTCGTAGTTATAAAAAAATCTTAATTTTACTTAAATTACCAATCAACTAATAGTATTATATAATTTTTATATACACTTTTTGGAATCATAAATTCAAAATATATTAACTTTCCATATAATTTTAAAAATTAAACTAAAAATCATCTTTTTATTTATGGTAAAAGATACATATTAAGAATTGATTGATTTTCCATATATATGTGATATAAACTTTAAAATTCATTGTTGTAGACAATTTTTCATATTCAATTAGTAAATAATAATGATAGAAAACTTGTTATAAAGTATGCTAACCTCTTGCAGCCGGCGATTATTATAATCATAAGCTCTTCCTTGTTAATAAAGAACGAATAGATAAGTGCATATCTCGTTTTTTTTCCACAATCGGATTTGATAAAGAGGTTAAGATTAAATTTATTTTATTTTTCAAAAGTTCCAACCAATGTCATTGTGAAATATTCGTGGATCAACCAATTTTACTAAGTATATAAACAATTTATGATACATATTAAATCGACGTTTCCTTTTTTGTAGGTTTTATTTTAGAGAGATAATATTAGGGGGTGTATTGAAGTGAGCATTAGATTTATAATGTGCTTTTAGAATATTTTGGTGAATTAGGGAAGTTGTTGTAATTTTTTTCCTGAAATTTTCTGCAATTCCATCTAAAACCATGTGATTTCAATCTTCATATTTTTAACAAAGAAATTCTACTAAACACCTTAAAGTCACTTGATATCTATTACTTAAAATATTTCCAATAATAGTGAATTTGAAGATACATTTTAAAATCACCCGTTCAATAACAACAAATTTTATAAGTCTTTTTAAAATTCTTGCATGAATAACACGATATTTTAGATTTCAGTGCAAATCACTCCAAATCATTGTTTGAATACATCCGTTCCCCTAGTTGTTATGTTGTATTTGCTTAATTTAAGATTCATAACTCCATATGGAAAAATACATCAATTTAAAGTTTGCCATGAGTTTGTATTGCCAAAGTATAAATGAATAAATATACGCACTCTATTAGGCAATAAAAGTTCATCATATGTGTGTTGTTATATTGAAATAATCAAAAAATTTGTGTCCATAGTTTTGATTGTGACGAGCTTCGAGCAAACTTGATCACATCTGCCCAAAAGGTTCACCAAATAAATTTGTTAATGACTGATATATATTTATTTTTATTCAAAATTATATATATGTTTTTCCGTTTTTCATATGGGTTATATAAAACAAGTGAAAGTTTCATATTTTCCGGTATTAAAAAAAAACACATAAATCTAACAAAAAAAAAAAGAAACAAAAGGAAGCACATAAATTGAGTTCAAGTTATATCAATCTTAATCAGCATGCTAATCTTAAAATTTAGGTTCATTAATATATGATATGATAATGATTATATTTATGAAAGCATAATTCGATGTTTTGCCTATTATCATAAAATTAATTAATTACTTAATAAATTAAAATAAACATTTAATTCAATCTAACTAAAATTTTATGAAATAAAAAATGATTTAGCCTCTTACGAGCTAATTATACGAACCAAAATTAAAAATACTTAATTATATCTAGAATTTCGCACAAAAAATTAAGAACTCACTAAAAATACATACATTTACGATAAACAATAACATTATACTGGTCAAATTCATGTTTTTTATTTCAGGTTGGAATGTTTATGGTCATACTAATTTAATATTATACTAATATATATCCTACTTTTTTTAAAAAAAAGTTAGCATCATGTGTTTTAAAATATTTTTTAAATTTTGACTATCACAATTTTTTAATTAAAATATGATCCCGCATATAACTCGGGTAAAATATTAGTTGTATATTATATTAATTGTTATAGATAAATTTATGGGATGAGTACTTAATACGAAATTAAAATAGTCGAGATATATTATATAAATGGCTAGTTCTAAAAAAATAACCTAAAAGAAACCATAATTTATTTTTTAATTCTTCCAAAATCAAAATTACACCCTCTATCTCTATGTTTTTTTCATAATTTTTTTGTTTCTTCACAAATAAGGGGTAACATTGTAAAATTTTCCCTAGATTTAATTTTTATTTTGTTGGCAGACAGACAGAAGGAGCGTTACAATAAGTTTATATAATTTATATAAGGTGAATTTGAAGAAAAACATTCAAAAAACATTAATTAGGTTTTAGGACCCATGGATCCATCCTGTCCGACGGCCGAGAGCGCTACGTCCGGGAGGCTTTAAAGTCATGATTTGTTGTCCCTGCAATCATCTCTCGCACGATTCCGAGAACTAACTTCTCGGAAGGTCACTCATCTTAGTGCTATTCCAACACAAGTACGCTTAGCTGTAGAATTCTCTCAAGATGTATGACCGAAAAGATAAATACATTTTAGTGACCTAAATAGCCAAATCAATCTTTATAAACTTTCTTCACACTATATGGCTCTCTACAGGTCCGACCTAGAGAAAATTGTTGCCTAAAGCAACAAAATAAAAAAATTTTTTTTAAAAGTATCTCTTTCCTAGAATCGAACTTACAATATCTAAAGTCAAAGAGGAACAACTTTACTAATAGGCTATAAACTAACTTATGTACATTTTTGATGCTCTTTATACTTATAATAATTTTGGCCCTTAAAGTTAGTGTTTTACCGGCTTTAGTCGAGGACCGGCCTGGCTCTCTACATCGGAATCTTGCGTTGGAAAAATAAAATAGAAATATGGTACGTATAGAAAGTACGTCGGTATGGTATGGTATGACTCCGTGGACGAGGTAGCTTATCAAAATTATATTTAATTAAAAAAAGAAAAATAGGATTATCAAAATCACATTGACACAATGTGAGAAATGCAAAAATGCAGAAAATATATAATTTTCTTTTTTGACTTTTTTATAAGTTTTTTTTGGGTTATTACATTGGTTATTTTAATTTCCAGAGGTGGAGTGAGAGTGAGAGACTGGCAAAATTTAAAACGCTGCTTCTCTCTCTTTCTCTTTCTCTTTCTCTCATTACTCTTCGCTCTCTTCTCTCGTCACATCAATCCACACTGTGTTATATCTGTTTTTTTCTCCCTTCTTCTCTGCTTTGTTTTCACTCTCCATTGGTCGATTCTCTCCGCCCAAATCCCAAATCTCACTTGTTAATATTTTAACCTTTCTTCATCGATCTTGACCCATTTCTCAAGAATCTTCTCTCTTTCTTTCTTCCAATTCCTTGATGTTTTAAAAACTTTCATCGATTTCAATTCTCAATTGAGGAACACAAGACCCTCTTTACTGGAGAGAAAACTGTTTGTTGCTTTTAGGGTTTTTGGGCTAATCTTCGATTAACTTTCTCAACAAGGGTTTCTGCAAAATTAAGTGAAAGTTCAAGTCTTTAGCATCCCAAGGTAAAATTGGTTTCAGGTTTGATCTGATCCCTTTTGAATTTTGTTAAAAAGTTTTAAACTTTTTTCTGTTGGATGTGAAACTGTCTACGAAGTTGGGTTTATGCAATTTTTGGTTCTGTTTGATTGGTTGATTGAAGATTGAAACAATGTTAACCATTTGATCTTTCTGGTGTTAATCTACTGTTCTTGAATCAAGATCACATTTTTTGCTTACAGTTCAGGAGCTGACTGATTGATTCAGTGAGTTGTAATATGTAGATGAAATAGTAATAAGAGAAAAAAATGGAGGTTATTGAGAGGAAACGATCCAGAGGAGGTTTTTTAAATCTATTTGATTGGCCTGGAAAATCTCGAAAGAAGTTCTTGTCCTCCAACAGCTCAGAACTCTCAGGTGTGTGTGTGTGTGTTCTTTGTTATGTTTACAAAACCATTTGGAATGTTTCGGTTTTTGGAAACTCTTGGATTGTAGGAATGTCTGTGGTGTAAAGACGAATGATCTTATTTGTTTGTACCTTGATTTCGTATTGCGGTGTGTATAAGAAGTCTTGTTTTCTTTATTGTTCCTGTAGCTGAAGAATCAAAGCCGACAGAACAGAATGCTCAAAACGTTTTGAAGTCGAGGCTTTCTCTCGTGAGTTTTCTCAATGCTATCGCGTGGCTAACGTCTGTCTTTAGTATTGTTTTGTGTTAGTTTAATAAATGACAGGAACCAATTTTGTTTGGTGTGATCTTTTTACAGATTGATGTTGATGAGTTTGTTGGCAATAATTCGAGTTACAACCCGAGAAGTGACTCGAGCTGTTGTGCTTCTTCTGTTACTAGTGATGATGGGCAGGGAACACGAGCACCTAGTGTGGTTGCAAGGCTCATGGGTTTAGAGTCTCTACCGGTGCCAAATGTCCAAGAACCACGGTTTAATCCAGACCTTGATCCATTCTTCCTCAGAGCTTCACGAAACACAAACAAATGGAATGCATATGAGAATCTTGGTTATGTAAATCTTCGTAGTGATGTTGATGGAATTTCCTGGGAACATTTGGATTCAAGAATGAATGATGGGCGCAGCCGACCTATTGAACGGTTTCAGTCCGAAACTTTTCCTCCCAGGTCGGCTAAACCGATCTGTGTTACCAACAATAGGCTCTTGTCTCCTATCCGAAGTCCTGGTTTTGTCCCATCTAGGAACCCTCTTTATGTAATGGAAGCAGCTTCAAGAATGATCGAACCAAGTCCTAGGTCGGTTGCCAGAACACGGTTTTCACCATCTGATTCTCCTTCTTCAGTTCCTATGAGGATTCAAGATTTAAGAGAGAAACTAGAAGCTGCAAAGAATGCGTCAAGCCGTCAAATCTCCAATGATACCTTCAAACATAAGTACCAAAATAGAAAGCATGATGAGAAGAGGACTTTAACATCAACTACATCATCAACTAGTAACTTCATGGGAAAACGCTGTTCTGTTGGTCTGAAAGATAAAGTGAAACCTCCTTATGTATCTGCACAAGCAAAAGCCACCACGACACCTTTAGGTGTTAACAGAAGCGAAAGGCAAGCAGAAGCTAAAAAGCCTGTAGCCAAAGGCCAGAATGGTCTCAGAGGACCTTCCGTTGCAAAGGTCACCACAACACCCTTAGGTGTAAACAGAAGTGGAAGGCATACAGAAGCTGATAAGCGTGCAGCAAAAGGCCAGAATGGACTCAGAGCACCTTCCATTAGTACGGGAAAGAGTGTGCTTAAGCAGGATAACCAGAAACAGAACTGCAGAGACAACCAAGCTTTAGCAACCTCTATCTCAAACCGAAAAAGCAGCAAAGTAAATAAGGTTCCTGTGGAAAGTGGATCAATGTCAAAGCAGTCAGGTTTAACAACGGCGTCGGCAGAAAAGAACACTTCTTTATCTTTGACTCGTAAAAAGACACTTTCCCGGAACAAGAAACCCCCAAAGGCGATGCAAGACTCTGGAATCTCTGATGATAAACTGATCAAAAGAAGTGAAAATTTGATCAAATGTAACATCACCATTGATGGTGGCATGAACACAGGTAAAGATTGCAAAAAGGAAATGGATGTGATTTCGTTCACATTCTCATCCCCTGTCAAAGGTTTATCATCTGATTCTTTGTCCTCCACTCAAGGAATTGATCAAGACACAGACTCTGCGGTTAGTTTCAATATGATTGGCGGCAATTCTTTAAATGATCTATTAGAGCAAAAGCTCAGAGAGTTGACTTCTAAGCTTGAGTCTTCTAGCTGTAGCCTGACCCAAGATGAGTCTCCAGGTTCCATTCCAAAGGATGGGATGTATGGGATGAATTCATCTTCATCAGAGCATGAAAAGTCGACCCAAAATGGTCTGGATAAAGTTTTATCGGAGAGTGAATCTGTTTCTGACTGCACTTCATTTTATGACAAACAAAAATTCCAGGTTAGTTCCTTCCTGATGCAGCTAAAAGATGAAGTATCCAATCTATATGCAAGTTTTAGCGTTCTATGGACTAGGACATGTAAATATATTTAAATTTTTTAAAGCTTTCAAACTAATTACCTGTGTAATTTCATTTCTTCTGAAAAAAAGATCATACAAGAAGAAGAGTATGAAGTTAGCAGCATGGGCACTGTGACAGAAGCAGATGATATCAGAAGCTCCCGCAGCAACGGTTTCTCGAACTGCAGGCAGACCTCAAAATGTGGTTCGTTTTTTTGTTACGTTACAAGACAGTCATCTTATTCTTATCTCCCACGGTTTTAATTCATAACTTCTCGACCTACAAATACATATAAGGTCAATGCATATTATAAGTCCATATTCAGTTGAGTCTTTTAAGATACTAAAAGTGTTCGTAGGCAAAGGAAACTAGGCATTAGTTCTAATAGCTTAGAAAGAAGCTTGATTGCAGCTACTTTTTCCGTGTCTAATAATTGCTTTGGGCTGTACAGGGATTATACAGTCCTCATCAGATCAAGAACTCACCTGGGTTTCATCAAATGAATCGCACCAAGCACAAGACGAGTCCGAGCTCTCAGAATCTGTAATAACACTGACTTACTCAGAAACTGAAGAAAGGCTTGACTGGGAGCTTGAGTACATATCCGAGATCCTTGGGTCTGACCAACTGATGGTGAAAGAATTTGCTTTGGGGATGGCCACTGACATATTACCTGCGAGCCTCTTTGATGAAATGGAAGGCCGGGGAGATGCAACAACAGCCAAAATCAAGAGAAAGACACTGTTTGATTTTGTCAACAAGTGCTTAGCGTCAAAATGTGAGCAGATGTTTATGGGTACCTGCAAGGGGCTTTTCGGGAAAGGTGGGTTTTTGTTTGAACAGAGAGATTGGTTAGCAGAAGAACTGAACAGAGAGATTAATGGGTTGAAGAAGATGAGAGATATGATGATGGACGAGCTTGTTGACAAAGACATGAGCAGTTTCGAAGGCAGATGGCTTGATTTCGAGAGAGAAACCTACGAAGAAGGCATGGACATTGAGGGAGAGATAGTCTCTACATTGGTTGATGACTTAATTAATGATCTTGTCTTGGTGTTCAAAGTAGAACATTGAAGCTAAGAGAAGGGCTAGTTTCTGCTTTGGTTGAGTCAAGTCTTCTCTCAGCACCCGAAAAGCTTCGTGTCTGTTGTGGTTTAAGAAGCTTCTTCCTCTTCATGCTTTCTAAATTTAAGTCTGTTATGGAGGGAGTATGAGCAAATCTTGCTTCCTCTCGCAAAAGAAGCTGAGTAAAGGAAAAAGAAAGAAAATAAACAACACCAAGTTCTTGTTCGGAACAACAAAACAAGGAGATGTACCTGTTTACTATACGAAAACGGCATGGAGTGTTATTGTGCTATCCTTTCTTCAAGCAACAGTGTGAACAAACAATAATACTCTGAAGTGTTTGATGAGATTACAAGCAGAAAATGAAAAATTCTTCTTTTGTGGATGTTGTTTCATGATATGGCTACACTAATCATTAAAAAAAATGTTACGTAATAACTTTTTTCTTGATGGGAAAAAAAGAGAGTGATAAGATAACAAAGAAAGAATGAAGAATTGTCTTGTTGTTTAGATGAAGATTTGCAACAGAGGAAGGTGGTCAAAGTGACTTTGTCTGTTCTCTCACTCTTCTTGTTTGTCATAGCCAAAGGCAAGCTCAAAGATACTTCCATAATCATCCACAAAGTGAACATCAAGCCCTTCTTTCACATTCTCTGCCAACTCATCAAAGTCTCTTCGATTTGCCTCCGGAAATATTATAGTTTTTACCTGACTTCGCCTTGCTGCTATAGTCTTCTCCTTCACCTGAGAGATTATGCGTAAGAAACTTGCAGCGAAGTTTATCAAAAAGGTAGTATAAAAGCTTTAACAGAGTGAGAGAAGTCTAGATTTGCTAACTTACCCCACCAATAGGGAGGATTCTACCGGTTAGTGTGACTTCTCCGGTCATTGCGAGATCCTTTCTAACGTGTTTCTTCAAGGCGAGTGACAGTAAAGATGTAATCATGGTGCAGCCTGCACTTGGACCGTCCTTGGGTGTGGCTCCTGCAGGAACATGAAGGTGAAGCTTGGAGTTCGCAAAGAACTGATTCTCTGGTTCTTTCTCTAGCAAGATCTTTCTGGCGACTGTGTGTGCTATTTGTGCGCTTTCTTTCATCACATCACCGAGCTGACCCGTTATATTCAGGCCACCTTTACCTTCCCCTTCCTCCACAACGGTTGTCTCAATGTACAATGTGGAACCACCCATTGATGTCCAAGCTAGACCCATCACAACACCTACAGGTGTCTGCTCATAGATCTTCTCTGCATGAAAAACCGGTTTGCCTACATAATCTGCAAGGTTTGATTCATCGATCATAACTTTTTCAGCCTCTATCTTCTCGGTTTGAGCTTCTTCCTTTGATTCTTTAGCAGCAGATGCAGTGTTTTCTTCGACAACATGGGTCTCTGAGGATTCCGCGTCAAGCTTAGGCACAATTACAGCTTCTTCGGGATCACTTGCCACTACAGGCTCTTCGGCGACTGCTCCACTGCGCACTAACTTAAGAGCAATCTGCAGAAAAAAAGTAAATGGTTGGACATGACGGCTTGAGTTAACAATACGGAGTCTTCTAGGACAACTTACTTTGCGGTAAATCTTCTCAATCTGTTTCTGGAGATTCCTAACACCTGCCTCTCTGCAGTAAGTTTCTATCAAAGAAAGAAGAGCTGCATCACTCACCTCAACCTGCAAAAAGTACAAACAGCTTAAGCAAATTCCAGAATAAGTATGTGACTCCATGATAATCACTCAACACTCCTTTTACTCTCCCAGAGTAAAACCAGATATAATTGAAGAATAGGATGGTGAGACCTGTTCAGGCTTGACGCCACAATCTCCACGTGCGGTTTTTTCCAAGTAGTCTCTTGCGATATGAACTTTCTCATCAGTGATATACCCAGCAATACTAATCACCTCCATTCTGTCTAGCAGAGGATTCGGAATCGTGTCTATCACATTTGCAGTGCACACAAACAAAACCTGCATATCCATCAATCTAGTGGATCAGAAAATCACAAAGAAAAGAAAGAAGAAAGTTGGTCATTGATCACATTAATAACCTTCGATAGGTCGATAGTAACGTCGAGATAGTGGTCCAGAAAATTTGCATTTTGCTCGGGATCCAGAAGCTCCAACAACGCACTGGCTGGGTCACCAGCATGGCCTCTCCCCAGCTGTCGAGGAAGGATAAACAATTTGATCAAAAAGAACCCAGAGTTATAACTGGAGGTGAATAGTTTTGTACCTAAGGACTAAACAAACTAATATGACATTACCTTATCAATCTCGTCGATCAGAACAAGAGGATTTGCTGTCCCCACACTTTTTAGACATTGCACCATCTTTCCCGGCATGGCACCAACATATGTTCGACGATGCCCCTATACAAGAATGGATTATTGCTTCAACAAAAATACAATGGTAGATATTGGACTAATGTTTTGAAAGAGCAGTAGCATCTTGTTGTACCTTTATCTCAGCAACATCAGCTAACCCTCCAACAGAAAACCGGAAGAATTTTCGGTTAAGAGCACGGGCAATAGAACGACCAATACTAGTTTTACCTACTCCAGGAGGGCCCGAGAGGCAGATTATTTTTCCTGGTGACAGATGTACTTGAATTTCAGCAGGGAGCTTATAGACCAGGGTAGGTTTATTTTACCATTCAAGATCAAATCAGAGAGGGACCATAACTACTGTGTAAGTATCAAACCTTGAGAAGTGCCTCTAAGTCTTCCAACCGCAATGAATTCTAGTATTCTTTCCTTTACATCAGATAAGCCATAGTGATCCTCATCAAGAATTTGTTGTGCCCGCACAACATCAAAATTCTCGTCACTGCAAATTTAATCAAATAGATTCCTATATCAGTGAACACAAAGCAAATACAAATGGTCCCATGAGATGAGCAGGGATGTTCGGTCTCTTAACCAAAAGACCGACTGCTTTCTCAAACAAATAAAAATATAAATGGAGCAAGAGCAGAAAACCTGTAATTTCCCCAAGGCAATATGGTCAACCAATCAAGGTAGTTACGAGTCACGTTAAACTCACTTGAACTCGCCTCTAACAGCTGCAGTTTTGTAAGCTCTTCTTCTATGACTTGTAATACATGTGCTGGAATTTTTTCCTTGTTAGGCTCAATCCTTTCCTTAAACTTTGCTGCAGTACAGAACAAACTATGAGTTCCAGTTTTCTTACAATTTAAATTTATTAGTACACGGCTCTCCAAACTCATACACAAAGAAACAGACGCCTCGTGAATGCATGGTGATCCACGAGGCAATTAAATCTCTAACTATGATATAAAACGACTAATTATAACTGAAGATACTCTCAGTTAGAACTGACCAGAAAGTGCAGACTTGTCATCTGTCTCCACACCAAGCTCCTGCATTTGGATCACTTAAACGAATCACCCAAATGTGCTATATACCAGACAGACTTGGCACATCAGGTGGACGACAATAGCATGCATAATTGTGAAGCAGGCTGAACAATACCTTCTTTATAGCCTTCAGCTGCTCATTTAGCAAGTAACGGCGTTGCTCACCACTAATTTTTTCTTCAATTGCTTTTGCAATGGTTTCCTATAAAAGGCTCACAAGATTAGAATTTAATCACTCAAACGGTTACCAGATATGCAGTCATTTACCTGAATCTTGCTAATTTCCATTTCTTTTTTCATCAATTCCAGCGTCAACCGCAAACGTTTATGAACCTGGGTCAACAACAACAGGGATGAGAGATTGACCAAGTAAGGAATACCATACAATCATAGTGATAGTGAAGCTACTTACATCCAGTTCTTCAAGAACTGCTTGAGCTTGATGCTTATTGGCACCACATATTGCTGCTCCAAAATCGGCTAAACGTGGATAAGTGAAATCACCTATATGCTATACAAGTTTAAAAGACATCTGCTAAGATACTTGTATCCTAACACTTCTTTATCCACACAGGTGAAAAGTAGTTAGAGAACATGCCTGGGTATAAGTCTGAACGTGATCTCTCCACAGTGAACTTGTCTTTAGCACATCCCTAAGCGTTGAAATAACTTCAAACGATGTTGCCTTGATGACATCATCGTCCATGTCAAATGGCTTATCCTGCAGAAAGAGCAAGAAAAAGTTCCTGACTTCAGAATTTAAAACAGAAAAGGGAAAATCAAACAAAAGTCTTAAAATCATAAAAGAAAGAGCACAGAAGCAGAATTGTACCTTAAGATGATCGACTTTTACGATAAGTGGTTCTTCACTCACCTGTATAAAAGACATACATTACTTAAAGAAAAGTCATTTGATAAACCAAAGAAGCTCACCAAGATTTTGAACTTTATATTCTTTTGAAACAGAAAACTATTCAAACTATGAACCCAGTTACTCTACCACCTTACCATCTCTGTTATGCGAAGTCGCCTGTGACCAACAAGAATAACTTGGTCCCCTTGGATACTTGAAATCTGGAAAATCAGCATGAAAATTATAATGCTAGTCATGTCGTTTGACTTGATCACATGGATACTAAACAAACTCTAAAGAGCAGTAGCAGCAACAAGATACCTGAGCAAGTGTGCCAACTTCGTGAAGCCGGTTAAGCAACTCTTTCCCTTTCAGCTCATTAATGTTTTTCTTTGAGTCCGAGCTTGAAGATGAATCAGTTGATGGGTCATCCTTCAAAAGGAAAGCTCCTGCATATGGAGCTTGTCGTCTTCTACTCTCTTGTAAGGCTGCAAGTACTTTAGGATCCTGAACACCGAAAAAAGCACATCCTGGTCAGAGATAGACGCTCTATTTCTAATAGTAGCTACAGTTCAAGTTACGGAGAATCCCATGAGTTCTCTAAGGGGCTAAAACAAGACCAAGTAATTCTTTTGGAGAATGTTTTAAGGCCATAAAAGGATGAAAAATTGACATACCTTTACATAGATTGGCATGTAAAAACCAGGAAAAAGAGGCCTATGCGTCACCCCCAATGCCAGAACCTGCAATAAAACAACAGAAAAGGTCCATCAAGAGAAACATAAATCCAGTGAAACGCTAACTGATCAAATGTATAACACACAAAAACCACAATGAAACAACAACACACAAATGCAACACCAGTCTTAATAGAAGACTCAAATTTCCCCCAGCTAAAAGAGCATAGATGAAACGCATCTCATAAGCACCATGCT
The DNA here is from genome assembly GCA_900406275.1 of Anastatica hierochuntica. NCBI lineage: Eukaryota > Viridiplantae > Streptophyta > Magnoliopsida > Brassicales > Brassicaceae > Anastatica > Anastatica hierochuntica. The sequence goes on along the minus strand of OVAN01005666.1, from coordinate 8,327 downwards.
CTCATGTCCTTACCAACACACACTCTAGACCACTAAACATAGCTGAAAGCTTACAACTTTCTAATCATTTTCGACAAGAACGAGATTTGCTTGAATCTCCAACGATCCTATTAAGCAGATTCCAAGAGACTTCTTAAACCAGATTGAGCTCATAAGCATCATGCACTCATGTCATTTACCAACACACACACATTATAGACCACTGAATATAACTTGCAAGTTTACAACTTTGGAGATTTGTTCGAATCTCCAACGATCCAATTAAGCATAATAAGAGTACATATGCATTTCCTCAGATTGAGCTTAATTAAACAAACCGTTAAACAATCTTCAGGCCTAGGGTTAGTAGATACAATCGCCGTTGACGATTTTGAGTCAGACCCTTCGGAATCGGACTCAGCTGCCTTAGCTTCGGCTTCAGCCTCAGCCGCCGCCGCAGCGTCGCCGTCGGTGGGCTCAGAGCAGAAGAAAGCACGGTGACCCAACAACCCAGATCGTCGGTTCAACCCAGTGAACTGACTAAGAGCTTTGAAAAGCGGAGACTCCACCGAGCTAGACCCGACCCGAATCGCAGGAGTCAAATGGTGAATTCGAGAAGCGGAGGAAGAGAAGAGCTTCAACATTGTGAGAGAGAAAGATCTGCGATGACTGTTTCTGAAACTTAGTTCGAGTATGCGTTGCCTTTTAGGGAAGAAACCATTGGAAAATTATGGAGCAAGTGAAGAAGAAAGAAGATTACAAGTAGTATCAAAGCCCTTCATAAACCCCCACACGTCGAAGCCAAACCCCAAATTTTAAAGGCAAAGAGAAAGAGAGAACCACTTGCCTCAAAACGTCGTCGTTTTCTACGGTTCGGGTTATCGGAATACCCAAATGCCTAACCATTCCGGCGATTACATGATCCGTAGAGATCTCTTGCCTTTTTTTTTTTACTGCAACCACACATTAATTAGAACGTCACTCCATGATTGGTAACCCAACTAAGAGGTTTAGTGTTTACAAATGTTAAATCATCAAATAAAATCCAAGCGCTTCGAGCTAAACAATCTGCCTGCAAATTCTTCGGTTAAAGCTTAAACGATTCTGGATTCAAGAGCAATGGTTATCATACAGATCATAACAACATCAAGAATAGCAAAGATTCTTGCGCTAAGGAAGCAAGCATCACTACTGGCTACTGATGCTTCTATATCATTGTGCTTGGCGTAAGATAGTTAGTTTGCATGGCACACAATGACGTCCTCTATAGAGACACATATATATCTTTCAATTAGTGGAATAATCAGGGTCGACCTTGGTTATGCTGGACGAAACATTTGTTCTGAGACAAAAAAAAATTAATGTGTATAGATCGACTGACCCCCAAATCAAAAATAAATTATATATAGATTTCTATCCTTATATAAGTTTATAATCCCACAAATCTCTGGACCGGCTGACCCTACGAGTCATCTTCCGGATCATGCTACTTTGAGGAAATTGTCAAAGTTATAAGTAAGTTGTAGGTGATGTGCCTGACAATGAGAAAAGTTAAATTGAACAAGTAAGCTATTTCGAAAACTTTGATCAGTTTTGGAGAGTAGTTCAATACCATTATCAAGGCCTGAAGAAAGGTTCCTCATTGAAAGGAGATGCTGGAAGGCTTGGAAAACGAGTCCATTATCGAGCTTCTGCAACTAAAATGATCATGGGAGATTTAAGTATAGAACACTCGTAAAAATAAAATTGGAAGTAACTACTGTATAGGTAAATCTAGTAACTAAAAAGTGAAAATATTATTCCATATAGTACAACGCGGTACTATTTTATGATAACAATCTATCTTATTAAAAAGGAAGACATAAATCTTTTCATGTGTGATTTTTCAAAGTGAACATATTTAAAGTTTTATTAAATGTATCTAATAAATTAAAATAACTTTAATTATTCATTTACATATATTCCAACAAACATATTACAATATTCTAATAATTTTTTCACTTAATCACTATCAAAATTGTAAACCAACACAATTTAAAATCATCAATTTTCATCAAATTTAAATATAGTTTTTTTTCAAATTTAAAATAAATCCATAAAATTTAAAATAATTATATTACAATATTATTATTTTCTAAATAAAATTTGTTACAAAAATTCAAAAAAATTATAAAGTGAGGAAATTTAGAAAAATCTAAAAAAATTTATAAACAATTTATAATCGGGTTTATAATTTTCGGGTATTTCGAGTTTTGGATTTGGGTTCAAGTTCAAAACTTTTAGAATTTTCAGTTATATTGAATTCTGGGTTCGGTTTAGATTTGAGATTTTCTAGCTTTCAGATTTTCTCGGATACTCGTATGAGTTCAGTTCGAATAATATTCAATTCCCAAAATACCGTGAAACAAAACCTGTTAGAGTATTTAAAAAAACATCAGATGACTAAACTTAAATTTTTATAGTTTATATAAATTATTTATAAATTTTTATAGATTTTTCTAAATTTATTCACTTTATAATTTTTTTGAATTTCTGTAATAAATTTTGTTTAGAAAATAATAATATTGTAATATAATTATTTTACAATTATGGATTTATTTTAAATTTGAAAAAAAACTATATTTAAATTTGCTGAAAATTGATGATATTAAATTGTGTTGGTTTACAATTTTGATAGTGATTAAGTGAAAAGAATATTAGAATATTCTAATATGTTTGTTGGAATATGTAAGTGAGTAATTATAGTTATTTTAATATATTAGATACATTTAATAAAATTTCTAAAATATGTTCACTTTGAAAAATTACACATGAAAAAGTCTATGTCTTCGCTTTTAATAAGATAGATTATTTAAAAAACCCGCGCGATTGCGCGGTTCAAAATTCTAGTACTATTTATTTGGGTATAAATATCTTACAAATAATTGAACACTAAAAATGTGAAAATGAAATAGAATTACACATAATTGATAAATGTACTTCATAAATCAAAATTAAAATTAAATGTGAAAGTTCAATTTATAATGGAGGAATTAGTTAAAGTAGCATATGTAATATGATATATTCTATGTAGTAATACTATTTGTTATAGTATAACTATATGGTCGAGTTTAGCGTTTTCAAAAATGATTTTTTTTTTAAAAAAAAATATAGATGATAAAAGATAAAAGAAAAAAAGAAATTCAGTTTTTGTTAGAGCATCTCCAACAGCAATCCTTAGCGCAGAATCCAATTAAAAAACATTATAAAAGTGATGTGGGTCCCGCTATTTTTAAGGATTCGTTTCTTCTGATACGTAAATAAGGATCAATCCTTGCCCAAAAACGTTACTGTTCGCGGGCTCCACTGCCACGTGGCGGCCCGCGATTGGCTGGAATTTTATTTCTTTTTTTTTTAAATTCAAAAAAAATAATAGTTTAAAAATAAATAGTTAAGGATTTTTGATGAATACACCATTGTAGTTGCTCTTAGAAAGACAAAATTGTCCTAACTACATATTAAACACAAAGTTTTCTTTGGAGTGAATTTTTTTTGCAAATAATGGTTTTTTTTGTCAAACTAATTTTTCCTTCTATTATCATTTCATAATTTTTTCTTTTATAGTTTTAAACATTTTTGTTTAGTTTCATGGTCTTCAAACTTTAATCCAATTGACAATAAGTGGATTGTCCATGTCTCTTATATATTGCTAAGGATCCCTTCCAACTTCCGACGTGAGATACTTATCTCTAATATGTTGTCTTAGATGATGACTCTCTTGGCCATAGATCTCGGTATCTTAGGGCAACGATCAAGTCGACCAACTTTTGATCGTATCGATTGGATCGGGTTAGATTGTATGGATCTGGGCTCTGATACCATGTTAAGTTTCATGGGCTTCCAACTTAAAACTAATTGGCGATAAGTGGATTGACACATATGTATGTCCCTTATATATTGCTAAGAATCCTCCTGACTTCCGATGTGGGATATTTATCCCTATTATACTTATAGTATGGTGAACCCTAAAAATCTAACACTCAAAACTCTACTAATTATTCGTTTCACAAAAAAATTAAATAAATTTTTTTTTAGAACATAATGAATGATAAAACTATTTAAGTAGTGGGGTAGGAATTTGAATTTTTATCGAACAAAATCATTGTAAATGTGAAAATTGCATGTGTGTTAAATTATTAAGTGGAAGAGATAGAAAATGATGTAGGCTTTTAGCACAAATTAAATATCAAAGCTATGACTGACAATTGTTTTATGTAAGCATAATTATAACTCACGATATTTCGACTTGTGTGATCATTAATTTAGATGATGACATGTGTCAATTTATAAAGTAAATCTTATTATATAAAGCTGAACGCGTTCGACGTAAACGCGACACGTAAGCAAATTGTAACTCCCCAAATTTCGACATATGTCAATGTTTAATTTAGATCGTTACATGTGTCAATCTAGAAATAGAAATTAATATAAACTTTCCTATTATTGGTTATTTACTTCTTAAAAGATATTATTTAACAAACAAGGAAAACTAGCTTATTATAAAATTAAGTAAAAGGAAACTTTATAATCTTAAAAGAAAAGTTATAAAATACACATAAATTCTATATTGTATAACACTAAAAATTGTAATCTAATACATGTTTTTCACAATAGTTTTTATATAATATAGAAAGTTGATTTTAAGTTTTAATTTTTGTACATCTTAATTTTTTATATTCGAATCATTATAAGAGAATTGTCAAACATGTAAGAATAATTAAGGTTCAGAATATAAGCTTTTTAAAATGGTTGATTTTTATTCAAATCATTTTTACGTAATATGAAATATATAATTTATTTAAGAACACTCTAAGACACTCTCTTCATTTAAAAATATTGTTATTTATAATTTTTCAGTAATCTAAGACAATCTAAAGTTGAACGTGTTCGACGTGAATACGACGCATAGACGAATTTGTAATTCACTGGATTTCTACACGTGTCAATTTTTATTTAGATCATGACATGTGTCAATACAAAAATAAAAATTAATATAAACTTTCCTGTTATTAGTTATTTACTTCTTAAAGAAAAAAAATGGAAATATGTTACCTTAATTTTAAATGAAAACTATATAACTAAAATATTAAATAAGAGAAAAACTATAAGATCGTAAAATAAAAAATTATAAAATACACATAAGATTTATAAAATACACATAAGATTTATAATATATAACATTGTAAAAGCAGTAATCTAATACATGCTTTTCATAATAGTTATTATATATAATAATATATAAAGTTGGTTTTAAATTTTAAATATTGAAAATCTTAATTTTTTGCATTCTATTCATCACAAAATAATTATTAAAAATGTAAGAAGAATTAAGGCTGAAAATACATATTTTAAAATGATTGATATTTATTCAATTCATTTTTAATTAATATAAAATATATAATTTATTTAAGAGCACTCTCTTGAGAGATATTGTTTTTTATAATTTTCGAATATGAATCAATTTATGATTTCTTTATTGCAATACAAAATATAATCGATGAATATATAAATGTGGATTTTAATTTATAGTTTACCTACACAATTCATAATTACGTGTGTTATTTGACAATATATTTTAATATTCAATTACTTATATAAATTATGATTATGTAATTTTTAATTTTAAACATTAAATATTTTATTTTTACTCGCGTATAACCCGAGTCCTTATCTAGTTTTTATATAAAGTTGAGCGCGTTTAACGTGAGTGCGACATGTAAACACAATCACGAGATTTCGACATGTATGATCGTTAATTTAGATGATGACATATGTCAATATATAATATAATTTTTATAAAAAGAAAAGTTCCTTTAAAACCACTTCACTCTTAAAAAAAAATAAAAAAACTATAGTTATCTTGAAACATTTCATTTTAATTTTTTTTTCTAACTTTATATTTTATAATTAGTTTTATTGTAATTCTTATTTTTTTTGTCAAAGATTTAAAATACAAATATGAAATTAGGAAAAATGCAAAACATGTAATTTACTATTAAATAACTTTAGATTATTGTCTGTTATATAAAGTTTAAAACATTCTTTTTAATTCAATATTATATTTAGAGAGTGCGTTTCTCAGATTTTTTAATTTTTTTATATCACGACAAACAAAATATAAGTTTTGATATCAAAACGTTTGTCACGATATTTAATCTAATTATACGGATCTTTATTACATCGGTTATCGATTTAAATTCTTAATATTAAAACTATATTTTCAACCTATCTTACTGTATATAACGCGAGCTTTAATCTAATAATATATAAAGATCTAGCAACATATAAATCTGTGTTATTTGTTATATTTCAAAATTCTTACTAAATATGGGGGAAACTAAACAGTTAACTATGCTTTTTTTTAATTATCACAAAGTTAATTATGCATAAAAGAATAAATATTAGTATGCAACAGTGTTGGGACGTAATTAGTAAGAAAATCATTTGTATGATTTTTAGTTGACTAGAAATATATAAGAAAAGAATGGAAAGATTATATTCTTCTTCATCTTTGACCACGAAAATTATTGTTAACGTATGTTTATGTTATTATATATATAATTGGCCTAAAATAAATAAAAAAACTCTGTAAAAAAGTAATCATACAAAAATGGATATCACCTTGAAAACTTTAGGTACATTTGTTATTACTGTTCTCTTGATCATATCATCAATTCACTGTGATAAGACAGCTTCTAATAGTCCTGGTACATGTTTATTCACATACCCTCACGTTTGAGTTACGGATATGCTTTTATCATGTGCGTTTGCATAATGGTTTTAATGATGTTTTATTTATATGTAACAGGTTATGGAATAGGAGACGTGGCTTGCTTTGGAGGATATTTGCCATGTAAAGATGACATCCTTTTTGGTTGCACTGACTATTGTATAGAGAACCAGTATACTTACGGCCGGTGTATTGAACGTAAAGGATGTTGTTGTTACCGTAAAAAATAAATATCATCCAAAATGAAATAATATATTCCTATCAAAAAGATGAAATAATCTAAAGAAATTTGTTGGTACTTGATTGAAAATAGTTTTTTCTTAAACTCTAATATTCTTACTAGATTTTGACCCGCGCTTTGAAAGCGCGGGATTAATATTTTTTTTGTATAATGTAGTATAAAAAGTATGTTAAAGATGATATTAATTTTAATTATAAATAAACTATAGTAAAGAACAGATAGTTTTACTTTTAAAACGTATTAACAACATGAATTATCGATTCGATTTTAAAATAAAAATTTGGATTTCTCGTACCATATATTTATATCATACGCGAAGCAGTGATACTTATAAAGTCAATTCATTTATATTGTCGTTGTCGAAGTTCTTAATATAGAATTAATCTACAAATAATAATTTTTTGAACATCAAATTATTATGAATTATAAATACATAATAATTCTCTATATAAAAAGTTATCATAATTATAATATCTTTATATATATTTAATTTTTTCTATTAATAGAACAATTTTATCATACAAGTTATATATCGCAATAAAAACAAGAGTATCGCGAGAGAGAGAGGGTTTCCTCTCTAGAGTCTCTCTCCCCCATCTCCCTGAAACCCTAGCCGCCACCGCAGAATCAGACGCTTGGGGAGGAGTTGCGCCTCGGCCTCGCCGTGTGCTCTGCTTCTCTCTCTCTCCGGTGTGTTTCTCTTTTCAGTTTCTTCTCAGTCCTTTGTCCAGCGACGTCATCCTTCAAGCTTCAGTGAGCTCGAGATCGGTGTTCTCTTCGTCTGATCTGTGTTGGATCTTTAACATATCTTCGTCAGATTGAGAAGGCTATGCTTCCCTTTGGGTCCTGCTCTTGTTCTGTGAGTATCAGATTTGTGTTGAATCTGCCGAATTTTGAGTGTTTGCCGGCTTGGCTCACCAGATCGAGAGCTGGTTCTGCGGTTCCAGACCAAAGCTCTCCGTTGACTCCATTCCTGAGCAAGTGATTTGTCGCTCCTCCAAAGTGGTTCAAGCATTCGTGTGTGAATCTGCCTCCTGGCTGAGTTGCTCCCAGTTCTTTCATGGAGGAAAAGAGTCATTCTAGTCCATCGACTCTCCCTAGCTGAGTTTCCAGGTAGCCGATGGTCCCTCTGTGTTTCTTCTTCGTCTTTCGGGTTTGGTAGTTCTGCTTCTCGGTTAGTGGATTTTGGTAGAGGATTGGGTCTACGTTCGGATTTGCTTGGTGTGGGATGCTCGATATGCTGCTCTTTTCTTCGCCGTTGGGACAGTCTGTGCTCTTCTCTTTGCTGCTGTAAACTTTCTCCTCCAAGAAAACTGGTTCTAAGACCATCCAGGCACA
>OVAN01005665.1:0-23034 GCA_900406275.1 Anastatica hierochuntica | reverse complement strand
AGTTAAATAGTTAAGGGACGGGGTAAGAGGCCTCGATGGAGATGCCCTTAGGGCATCATTATTGGTGGGATTTGTTTTGGAGTCTTTAACATATTTTATTATTACTTTTATGANAGTCTTTAACATATTTTATTATTACTTTTATGATAAGGGATTAAGCTAAGGACTTTTCTAAATTTGTTGAGTATTGGTGGGACTTAACTTGTTCCTTACATAATTAAATCTTAATGTTTTCATTAAGAAACGATTGTTTTCACTAATGTTTTGACGGATCCGAAACGGATCTGAAACCCGAAAATATCGTAAACGGATCTGTAAGGGACGTCCCTTCCTTTTTTGTTATTTTTTTCTTTTTTTTTAAATCCCACCAATAATGATGACCTTAGTCCTGTCAAAGTCTGCGAGATTTTTGTTTGCTTAAAATAGAACATCATACTTTAAACTTTTATGAGAAAGTGTGATTATTTTTGAGCCGAAATACATCCATAGTTAAAAATTTTGTTTTTCAATTGCTCCGTTAGACTATTTAAATAGTTACATAATCATATTTCTCAAAATATTCATGAAAATTAGAATTACTTTACGGTCAAAGTCTCCGAATTTGGCTTTAAGCGTTGATTTTCCCATATAGTTTCTCGGTTGTAGCTGTATGAGACTTTGGCTACGGGAATTTTGGTAATGCGTTGGAATGTTCGTTATACGCATTAGAAGTGTTTGGTGAAATGCCTGAAAAAAAAAATCTCTCGCACGTGTAATTAGAGTAATGCATAAACCCATACAACGTTATTGGTGAGCTTCTTGTATGTCGTTTAGGATCATTACCTTGCATTCTTCACGACTTCACGTTGTTTATCAAAATGAAGCATCAAGCAAAGTGCTTGAAAGCAATTTTTAAGCTCTGAATGGTCTTCTTGTAGAATGCAAAAGCTGGAAACTTGTCTACTTTAGACCAAAATGAGAGTTGAATCAAGTTACACGCTTAGTTTCTGTGGACAGCAGTAAGATTAGAGTTTCTTAGTCAAGTTGGACTATTCCTCCTTTGAATATTCAACTGAGAAAGAATATCTGTGGATGCCCTAAGATTGGAGTTTCTATGCTAACCAAATATTCTATTTTCCGTAAGATATATTTGCAGAGAAATATGAGAAAGATGCGTATGGTTTTATTTGCTTGTTTGCTATTGCTAATCATATTCCTAACTTGTGGTTTTGCAGCTATAATAAACTCATCAAGTCCTTTGTCGATAGGACAAACTCTGGGCTCCCCTAGTGAATTTTATGAGTTAGGCTTCTTCTCTCCTAACAACTCTCTGCATCAGTACCTGGGAATCTGGTTCAAGAACGTTGATCCTCGTGTAGCCGTTTGGGTGGCTAACAGAGATACACCGGTGACAAGCGCCACGGCAAATCTCACTATCAGCAGTAACGGAAGCTTGATATTGCTTGATGGAAAACAAGATCTTGTGTGGTCAACAGGAGAGACTTTCACCTCCAACAAGTCTCATGCAGAGCTATTAGATACCGGAAATCTTGTTGTGATTGATGATGTATCAGGGAAAACTATATGGCAAAGTTTCGAAAATCTTGGTAATACGTTGCTGCCCCAGTCATCGTTGACGTATGATATCCCCCGTGGGAAGAAGAGTGTATTAACTTCATGGAAAAGTGACAGCGATCCATCGCGTGGGGAGTTCTCACTAGAGATTACACCACAAGTCCCTTCGCAACAGCTGTTGAGGAGAAACTCAGTGCCTTACTCACGAAGTGGTCCGTGGGCAAGAACAAGATTCTCCGGTATAGACGGATCTGACGAATCATTTGTAAGTCCATTCAGCCTTTTCCAAGATGTAGCAAATGGAACAGGGACTTTCTCTTATTCCACATTCAGAAACTATAATCTATCATATCTCACTGTAACATCAGAGGGTCAAATCAAGATTTATTGGGATGATGGTAAAAGGTGGTTGCATCACTTTACGGCTCCAGAAAACTCATGTGATCTATACGGTGCTTGTGGTCCTTATGGTTACTGTGTGAGATCCAGCTCCCCGAAGTGCAAATGCTTGAAAGGGTTTGTACCAAAGTCAAATAGGGAGTGGAGAGAAGGGAATTGGACAAGCGGGTGTGTGAGACGTACACCATTGTCTTGCCCGTTGAATTCTTCTTCTGCTAATCCGCAAGGCGGAGAAAACGATGTCTTTTATCGTATGACCAATATAAAGACTCCCGATCTGCACCAGTTTGTAAGCTTTCTCAATGCAGAACAGTGTCACCAAGCCTGTCTTGGCAATTGTTCTTGTACAGCCTTTGCTTATATAACTGGAATTGGATGCTTAGCATGGAATGGGGAGCTTTTAGACACAGTTCAATTTTTGACTAACGGAGAGATTCTCTCCATCCGTCTTGCGAGTTCGGAACTAGAACTAGGTAAGGATGAAACCAATTTCACTTTTCTTTATGATGTTGTTGTCTGTATAGTGTGTTAAAGAGTTTCTGTTTTATGTTGATTATATCAGATGGAAGCAGTCGAACAAAAATTATAGTAGGTATTACTGTCAGCTTTTCCATTTTCGTGATTTTGGTCTTTGCTGCATTTATGTTCTGGAGATACAGAGCGAAACAAAATGGTGAGATACTGAAAGCCTTAACAGCTTTATCTCTGTCTGGCACTCACTTCCTTTTAACTAATTTGACACTAATCTGACAAAGCCTTTGGATGCTATTGCTAAAAATTAAACACTGATATATGCACGCGTGTTACTTGCAGAACCAATTCCTATTGTCATTGATACTTGGCAAGACGCATGGAAGAATGATTTTGAACCACCAGAGATATCAGGCATAAATTACTTTGAGATGCATACCATACGAACTGCCACCAATAACTTCAGTTCCTCAAATAAACTTGGTCAAGGAGGATTTGGTCCAGTTTACAAAGTATGTGAAATTCTGTTCTCTTTTACTTTTTCTCTTGTCTTTTATATACAAGTTAACTATTTGAAACTACGCTCCCAGGGAGAATTGCTAGATGGGAAGGAAATAGCCGTTAAACGCCTCTCTAGTAGCTCAGGTCAGGGTACAGCAGAGTTCATGAATGAAATAACACTAATCTCAAAACTACAACATAGAAACTTGGTTCGGCTTTTGGGATACTGCATCGAAGGAGAAGAGAAGCTATTGATTTATGAATTTATGTTGAACAAAAGCCTCGATATGTACCTCTTTGGTATGTCCTTTATTCCATTGATCCCTTCCTTTTTTTTCTTTCCTTCCATCAGACAGGGTTAGATGTCACTGTCACTAATTTTTTTTATATATATTTGACTAGATTCAACTCTAAAGCTTGAGATTGATTGGCCAAAGAGATTCAATATTATTCAAGGTATAGCCCGTGGACTTCTCTATCTCCACCGTGACTCACGCCTCAGAGTTATTCATCGAGACCTTAAGGTCAGCAATATTCTTCTGGACGAGAAAATGAACCCAAAGATATCAGATTTTGGATTGGCTCGGATGTTTCAGGGAACCCACCAATATCAGGACAACACTCACAGGGTTGTGGGAACTCTGTAAGAACCTTTATTCAGCGACATGCTTAACAAGATTCATCATATATTGAGTGAAACAATTTGGTATTTGGTACAGAGGATATATGTCTCCTGAGTATGCATGGGCTGGGTTGTTCTCTGAGAAGTCCGACATCTATAGCTTTGGAGTTCTGATGTTGGAAATCATTAGCGGCAAGAGGATTTCAAGGTTCATCTTTAGCGATGAGGACAAAGGCCTTCTTGCATATGTACGTGAACACATTACTCTTATTTATCAATTTGATTCTCGTCAAATGAAGACACTTACCAGCTGACGTTTTGAACATTTCTTATGCTATTTGATATTAGGCATGGGAATCTTGGTGCGACACCGGGGGACTGAATCTTCTGGACCAAGATCTTACTGAATCATGTAACGCCTTTGAGGTGGCGAGGTGTGTTCAGATTGGTCTTCTCTGTGTTCAACATGAAGCTGCTGACAGACCCAACACACTCCAAGTGCAGTCCATGATTACTTCAACAACAGATCTTCCCATACCCAAGCAGCCAATATTTGCAGTGCATACTATAAACGATGTGTCCTCGTCACAGTCTAAACATATTTTCTCTGTGAATGAGTTAACACAATCTGTACTCCAAGGACGATGATCATCATCAACAACCATCTCTTCTTCCATGCACAGATTTAGTCTATTGATTAAACTAATAAACAAATACTTAATCATATTTTGTAATTGTTATTTATAAACAAAAACCCTATCAAGTTACCCTATTACATAAGCATATATGAGATCATCGTAACATAACAAAATTACACACTCAATCATATATTTAGTAGATAATGTAATATATAGTGGATGTGTAACGACCCGATTTTCTTTAACTCGGTTCAGTAACTATTTAATCCTAAACTAGTTTCCTAAACCGAACCAAGCCTTAAACCTATCTATTTAATTCATTTTAACTTTAATCTTAAGCTAATTCTTTTCACATTCTTTTCTTTTGGCGTCGCCATCATCAGAGAGAAAATCTAGAGACAATTTTCGAGCCATTGAACAAGAGAGAGGAGAGGAAATGAGAAAGAAGAAGAAGCTTGTGCAGTCTTGCGGAAAACAGATTCAAGATGCCATGGAAGAATAGATGATCGGCCTATCAAATCGACTTTGATGGATCTGAAATGTTTACAAAAGGTAACGAACTTCTATATCGTCGCTTTCCATCTTACAGAACATGATTTCATTGAGTATTCTGAAAGTTATGATCGTTTTACCGAGAACCATGGAATCATATCGCGATTGCGACCAGTCCAAGTGCGAACAGTGTTTTTGAGAGAAATTGGTGTATGACCGGAGTAAACTCAGCGGCTATGGGTAGAGGACATCGAGGGATACATTCGGACCATTAAGATCGTCAAGTTAACAGTTAGTTTGTGATTTAAAGCTTCGTTTTTAAACAACATTGAATCTGTCAAATTTCCAGAAATGACTTGTTGGATTGCAAATCAATTTTGATTGAGTTATCAAAGGTTTTTAGGACTGATATTCTACTGGAATGATCTAGGGACTCATATGAATCCATCGGTAAAAGGAACACCGGTTTCGGGTTCATATGAGCGGAGAACCGTGTTCCAGAAGTTAGCGCAGCGAAGCCATCCGCATCAAAAGGAGGTGGAAGAGCACCGAGTTCGAGGTCCTGGAGAGTTGTAGACGACCCGAGATGTTTCCGAGAAAGTTGATGCTCCCGATAAGTGAAATTACCATTTTTCCCCTGGTTTCTATTTTAAGAAGTACCTATTTTGGAAAGTTCTATTTATGACAAGTTCCCATTTTTGAAAAGATTCATTTTTCGACAGGTCCCGGTTAGAGGTCTAACCCGGGTTATTCTGGTTAAGGGCATGAAGATCCTCAGCCCGTCCGCTAGTCATCCGTAAGCAGAGTTATTCGCGTCTTAAGGCTAAGGTGAGGAGCTACCGCGTAAATCCCCCGCTTTCTTTCGGCTTAGCTTTCTTCCTCGTTAGGCTAGGACCGGAACATGATTGTGTCTTTATGAATCGAGTCTGAGTGGGTTTTGCGTGAATTGATTTCTTTCGTGTTAAATTGGTATTAAGGTTAATATATGATATCACCATTGATTGTTTCCCATGGTGATTGTCGTGTGGGATATAGTTATAAAGTGTGATGGATAGTAGGAGAAGACTTGACGTGGGGGTACAGATGAAGAATCCCTGTATTCACTGAGTCATGCTTGCGTAGGGTGCGGGCATTAAGTCGATCGGTGTCTATAGCCCTTAGATCGATAAAGCGTCCAATGAGCGGTGTGTATAGGCACTTAGCCTATGTAAGCCTCTTCGGGGGCTGCCGGCAGTCACTGAAGCTGTTTAGGACCAATTCTGTGTTTTCTTTGGGTGCTTTAGGGGTCATGTTTCTAGGACTAGTTTGGCGGTGTTGATTTGCTATGTCGGGTATGCGGACTTGCGTGTTCTAGCAATCCACCCCCTCGCTGAGTGATTCCCCTATCACTCACCCCTCTCTTTTTTTCCCTCCCATCTTTGTCTTTTTCAGGTATGTTTTGACAGGTTTGTGTTAGAAGCGGTGGTTTAAAGTTCAAATTGGTGGTATTGTGAAATGGGTTTTCCTGTACCAGTTGGTTAACCCTGGTTCCCTCGGAACGGGCTTTACAATTTGATATTAGAGCCTAGGTTAAAGGCCGCTCCGGTTGTGACCCGGAGGGTCATAGGTTTTCAAAATAAATTTGTTTTAAATAAAAATTATTTTTCCGAGAACCTTAAGCAAAGAATTTCAAATCACCAACTCGGGCGTTAGTCTAACTTCTAGCTTTGGAGTTTCCTTTCAAGCTCCGAGGCGTCAGAGCATCACGACAAGGATGGATTTCCAAAAGTCAGGATAAATTCCTAGATAGAGTTTCGGGTTTTATTTAATTGTGTGTGCTTACGAGTCTAGGTCCTTAGGTTTTCGAGTCTTAGTGTTTTCCGAGGAGGGGAGTCCTCATCCAGTGTTAGTTTCTTTTTGTGCCTCCCGAGCAAGTGAATCCTCACTCCGTGTCAGTTTCTTTTCTGTAGCCCATCCTCAAAGCTCTGAGCTTTAAGTTAGAATTGGCAGAGCTCATGGGCTAGTACATTGGACCGAGGCTCATGAACGAACGTGACTACAACATCTCGGGTAGGTTGTAGCTGCTCTCTAGCCACAGACTCAGCGTGCAAGGACCAGTGGTAGTTATCACCGCCGACTAGATATCTGCTCCTATTGCCCCGCCACTGTAGTTCTTCATTGTGGAGCCATTTCTAAATCTTTCTAATCCAGAGTCCTCAGTTCTTTAAGTTGTTGTAGTTGGCTGTACTAGAGTTACCGGAGGGTCTGAATTGGAGAGCGTACGCATTCCCAGGTCTCAGAGGCTTTAGCACCGATGGAGGAGTACACGACAACCAAGGAGGTTCTGCGTTGCTAGGAGTTCGTAGGAGTAAGTTCCACCGGGTCAAGGTAGTGAATGCTGAGCAAGGACTGTTTGGCTGGATCACCGAGCTGTAAGGATGCAACCGAATAAAGAGGTCACCTTGGGTGTTGAGATTATGTTGAGTACGTCTAGAGCTCCACCAAGAAAGAAGGGGAGGCTCCTATGGAGTCAGAGTAAGTCTTGTGGTCATGGTTGTCATGACAGAAACCTGGTTAATAATCAAGGGAAAGAACTATGTGAGACAGGACGACAAGTGCATGTTGTTAGGATCCAAGAACGGCGTTAGGAAAGAACTATGTGGATCTGTTTACTAAAAAGCTAGAGCATGGAAGGAGGAAAGCGTAGCAGAAACATGGTGGGTCAGTAAGTAAGTGTTGTAAGTCGCTCAACCAAGTTCAACGTAAGGCTAAAGGTATGCCCTAAGACAAGGGAGCTAAAAGGACAAGACCTCAACTATGAACAAGGATATGAGCATGAAGGACAAGTCTTGCAAGGAAAGACCTCCTATGTAAGGACTGGGGTACAACAAGAACTTCCTAAAAAGAACCTAGGTAAAGGACGTGGTGAGAAAACAACAGAGCGTTGACAATATTTGGCGTAAAACCGGAAGGATCATACATCAGCATAAAAGGTAAGTGCAAGTGACCGTCGTTGAAATTAATGGAAAGACTTTCCCTAGGACGAAGACGACAGAGAAAGGAAATCTCTGGTGCATAAGGAAATGCACAACCATCGTCTCTCCGAAGGAGGACACTTTGGAGCCTGGTCGGAAACTAAGCAGGAGAGAGCGGAGATCTGGAGTTCAAAGTGGCCAAGGAAAACCAAACCTATGTGTTGGCACATTCGACTAGACTCATGTGCAGACGTATCAGATGTCCGTAGCTCAGGGTGTTGCAGTTCTAAGAATTCGGGACAAATTCTCTGTAAGGAGGGGAGAATTGTAACGACCTAATTTTCTTTAACGTGGTTCAGTAACCATTTAATCCTAAATCAATTTCCTAAATTGAACCAAGGCTTAAACTTATCTATTTAATTCATTTTAACCCTAATCCTAAACCAAATCTTTTCCCATTCTTTTCTTTTGGCGTATCCATCATCAAAGAGAAAATCCAGAGATAATTTTCGAGCCATTGGTCAAGAGAGAAGAGAGGAAACGAGAAAGAAGAAAAAGCTTGTGCAGTCCTGCAAAAAACAGATTCAAGATGCCATGGGAGACTAGATGATCGGCCAACCAAATCGACTCTGATGGATCTAAAATGTTTACAGCAGGTAAAGGACTTCTAGATCGTCGTTTTCCATTTTACAGAACATGATTTCATTGAGTATTCCTTTACTACAACTATTTATTTTTGTGATTGCTTTGTTCTCGTCTTATTTTCTGTTCTCAACTTTAAAACAGTTATTTTGGATTTTCGTCTTACGTACTTTATTTTTGAGCTGCAAGATACTAGAGTTCAAAAAAAATGTTAAGAATAAGATCACCTACGCCTAGGAAAAAACCGGATTTAAGAACCGAACCAGGATCCGAATTGAAAAACTTGGTTTCGATCGGGTTCAACCAGAGCCGAACCGAACATCCAAACCTTTATCTCGAAACCCCATTATATATAAACCTAAACATAGACCTCTGCCAGTTATCGAATCTTTATACATTATCCATAAATAGATTGTACGTATTTTAATTTCTCTTTTTATACATGGTAAAATCAAATATTCTAAGAACAAGTAACAATTTATGTTGGTCGATTCATCTAATACAAATAAGTGTTTGCCATAAAAAGTTAATTTATCGTATATTTGAGTGTTTTATACGTGAAACTTATGTTGTTTCTGTTTGTTAGATATATTTCTTTTTAATCTAGTCTTTAATTAAGACCTCAGACTTTATGATTACTTAGAATATAAGATGAATATTTCGGATGAATTTACCTAAAAAATCCAAACAAACCCGAAAACCCCAAATCTGAAACTTATAACAATCTAAAACCGGTCTGAAAATTTCAAATACTCGAATAGGACTTCTAGCCATGACCCAAAAATCTAAAGCCAAATGGAACCGAGTCGAAGCTGAATGGGACCCAAAAACTGTATCCTTCAATTGGTTTTATATTATTACAGATGAAAAAAGTGTTCATCGACAGACTTTTGGAAGTCATCTCCTGTGAAACAAAAATTTTCAAAGATAAAAAGAGGAAAATATATTTTAAAATGGAGGATTGTAGTCATGACAATATTGGAGTAATTGAACTTCATCATATGTGAAAAGGTTTTCGACTGATTTTAAATACTTGGAACAAGATTAACCCAATATCACTAGTATGATGCAACAAGTCATGTCATATTTTTATCTCGGTGTGAGAGCCATCATTAGAGTGGCCGTAGTGTTTGGTAATTGATGTGTACATAATTTAACGCATATTTAGCATCATTTAGTGTGTGTTTTAGTTGCATTTAGGGTGTACATAATGGATTTTAGTGTCAAAATTAATATAGTCTAGGAATTGAGTCTAGTTTAGGATTATTCGCATTTTGCATGCATTTCTTTGCATTTTATAGAGAATGAATCTTGACAAGAAACAAAGGACTTTGGAACTTGATTCTTGGTTGAAATGAAGTGAGCAGCAAGCATTAATCAATGAAAAATGAAGAAGAATCAAAGGAAACGAAAGGGAATGAAGAAGAATCAAAGGAAGCAAAAAGCAATGAAGAATGATCAAAATGGAGTCAAAGATGTGTTGGGAGCCATGGAGCTTGGGTGTTGATTCAAAGATATACGAAGAGAAGAATCAATTGGAATCAACATACTGTAGGCCTTGCAAAGAGGAATTATATGCAAATATTACGCCATTCTGATGGCAATTGAAAATGCAAGAAGAATAAGTTGTCATGCAAGCAACTATTGACCAGTCTGGTCAATAGTGGGCAACATGGGACCAATAGTGAGCTGCACATAGCACATTTCTGTCCAATGCAGCCCACTATCGACCACAGGACCAATAATGAGCAACGTGGGACCAATAGTGGCTTGCATCCAACCAAAATTGACGTAGGGCAACAACCTTTCTTCCCCCTTCCCTATAAATACTCTCTCAAATCCTCCAAGAACACTTAGACTATCTAAGCATTAGTTTTCCTGTATTTTTAAGTTTGTTTCTAAGATTCAAAACAAGTTTCTAAAAACTTTGTTCTTGGATCTCTATTATTTATTTATGCATTTCAAGTCTCTTTAATTATTGTTTTTCCTTGTTCTTCATCAAAGTTTCTTCATTTTTCCAAGTTTCTTCCTTTCTTACAAAGTTGGGATTTTTTTTGGATTTGCTTGAGGTTCTTTGCATTTAATCATCTCATCTCATCTCACCTTCTTCTCACTTTAAGCATGGATTCTCAAGAAACTTGTCACACTTCTTGGATTTCCATGGGTCTTAGTGAGTATAACACATTAGATCTTGAGATATGGTAGTTTAAGGTTAGATCTAAGATTGTAATGAATATTAGACTAGAATTTCGCATAGATTCCTACTAGGTTTTTTAGATCTTCAGAAGTTACATGCTTTCTCATTGACGCCTAAAAAAGTGTTCGATGAAATGCATGAGAGAACAAAATCAATGTTTTCCATATTGGCCCATGAGAGTGGATGTACCTATGTGTTAAATGGCTAAAAGGGCTTGAAGATTACTATCACTTACATGTTTAGACAGACAAAAAGCGAGAGTTGAACCTTGTAATGTGTTTGCGTGAATAGATCTTCGCCATGAGAGGGGATAGATCAATTAAGGAGGGATCCTTGACCTAGAAATCACTTTGATCATCTAATAAAGTTTAGACAAAACCCAATTGAATTCTTGGATTTTATTCTAAACAATCTCCATGTCTCAAGATCGATTCCATCATTCTTGAATCTTGCATTGTTTGCTTTGATTTTGAAAACTAGCTACTTGCTTTAACCTTGTGTTTGCTTGCTTGGTTCATTCGATGCATATGTGTTAGTGTATTTAGGTTGTATTGCATTTAGGTTAGTATTAAGTATCTACTGTCACCTCTCCTCTTATTTGCTTAGCTTAGGAAATATTGTTCATTCCTATTGCTTGAGTCCTTAGTTCTCATAGGTTCGACCCTTAAGTACTACAATCGACATAACAGTATACTTGCGGTTTAATGAGGATTGTTAGTTGATTAAGGTTTATAAATTTAAAACTTGAAGTTAATCACTAGCAAAACCTAGTCTCATCAGCAATCTTGTAAATATGATTTTTGTTGTTAAGGTAATTTATAACTAGAACACTATTTTTCACCTTTTAGTATGAAATGAATGGAAACAAAATAAAATTTTGTTTCTTATGAAAATGCTTATTGTATTTCATATATTGTTATTTCCACAAGAGATAATCATCTTCTTTTATGGGGGTGATACAAAACTAATAACTCATATAAATTTACTACAAGAAGATGTTTAGTTGTATTAGAGTTATTTGTAATGTATGTTATTTCATAAACATTCATTTTTGTATTATAACACTCCTCCTTGGATGTGTATCGCTTGTGCGTACCCTGTTGCCTCGTTAAAAACTTTTCTAGGAAAACTTAATAAAAAACCATAGTAAGGAAAAACAAGAGTGCCTCCACGCAAACTTTCCCTCGATTTATAGATCCCGTGACAACGACACATTCTAATATTACGATCATGTTTTCAAACTATTAACATACACAAAATTTTTGTGAAGAAGTATGCAACATTGTTAGGTGATGGAACATATATCATGCACCATATCTTCATAAAGGATAGTCTCTATACCTAAATGGATACCAATACTTGACTGGATATGCTGACTTATTGATCTTAACCATACACATTCTCCTCTCGCTTCATGGAATGTGATATTTTTATCATGATTCAGAGAAATAGCCACAAGTGTCTGCCTTTCAGAAGCCCAAAGATATAGCTATTTCTTCGATCGTAAAAACACATCATGTGTGATCATAGTTTGTCTAATCTGATAAATAGTATCTATACGCAAAACTAACTCTAAAACTCGTTTTGATGAATTAGCACAAAATAGACATAATTCCATAGTCTCTTAAAAATATCTCAAGATATAACTTGTACCACTTTATCTTTTTGAGTTCGCGATTAACCATATCTTACCAATGAAAACTATTGAAGATATAAGAACATAAATATTGTTTATAAGAGAAATTAGTGCTCCAAATAATACTAAAATAGTTGGTACTTCCAGACCAAACATCTCTTTATTTTTCTCATAATCAATTCCAAGTATATGATAATAAAATATAAACCACGAGATAAGTTTTTATCTCACATATTTGCTTTTTATCATTTCATTTTGCAATGAAAAAGTATTTGTATTCAACTATCCTCACAACTTCTGGTGTGCATATGATACGTTCGAATACATTTCATTTACTGAGTGATATGTCCATATTATCTTTTCATGTCACTTTTGACATTCATATGATTATAGATATTTTTTTTTTCTCATCAACTTCCTTTCGCCAAAAGGTAGGAGAAACGCCATTAACATCATCCATTTCATTTTGTTTATGTATCTTTCTATTATGGATGTAGTTAATAGAACTCCCATGATTTTCTTAAGATTCATGATGCTCCACATTTCGTAATTCTCATGATATTCTCTTTGACCAAAATGCTTTTGCGATCGCGGGAAAATTATGTCTTTCAGCTTCCATTCTTTTTCTAAGAATCTTATCCTTAGTACCAAACGGGTGTGCCACGCTTCAAGTGTATTCTAGACTCACGTATATCATATGCTCTTCCATGTTCTAGTGGCACTAGTATACGAGCAACGTTATTTGGAATATGTATATGTGACTTAGGCACTTTCTTAGTATCACTGATTGGCAATAATCTACAAGTGGATAATTTGTTGAACTTCTATAATTGTGATGCTTTTAAAGGAAGATAAATTAGTAATAAGGATGGTACACACCATTTGATATCCTTACCTACTTATTTATTTTCTCCCCTAGAACCGCGAATACATTCTCATTAAAATGGTAATCGCCAAAACATGTCATAAAAATATCACCAATTTTTTGTTCTAGATATCTTACAATTGAGTAAGAATCATAACCAACCTATACTCTCAACCTTCTTCGTGGTCCCATCTATGTACGTGGTGGTGGTGTCACATGCACGCATACCTCACAAACAAAAATTCTTAGATGGGATTTGTTTAATTCTCGACCAAATGCTAGTTGTAGTGGGAAATATTTATTGATATGCACTTGGTCTTTCGAATGACTGTTATTGCATGCAAAATAACATGTCTCCAAAAAGAGGTTGGAAATTTTGATTTTATAATCAAGGGTTTCACATTTAACTGTAAACACTTAATTAAAGATTCGCCGGAGCATTTGTATATAAACATGAGCTATTAGATGTTCAACTTCAATCCTTATTACCATACAATAATCACTAAATGCATACGATGCAAATTCACCAATGTTGTCAAATCCAACTTTCTTAATAGGATAATCAGAAAACCGAACTCTCGACTTAATTATAATACCATGAATGCCACATTTCAGGATAACAATAAACAAACATGTGACCGTCTGCTGGATGCATCAACTAATACCACAAAATAGTATGATGGTCCACATGGCGGATGTAGAAGTAGTCTTTTTATGAGAACCATTCTCTATTGATCATGAATAGTTTTTAACTCTTTAAAACAAAGTAGTCAATCACGTTATTGGCGTGTCTTAGACTCACCAAGAATAATATTAAATTGTAGAGATTCGTGTCGATAATATGTTATAAAATTATTAGATAATTAGAAACGTACTATCACATTTTAGTATGGAATGAATAAAAATGAGAGAAAGATTTGATTCTTATGCTAAATGCTTATCGTAATTTTTTCTATCAACCACATATTAATAACAATTTCACTCCATAGTTAGTGACCCTACTAAGAGGAATATAGTCTACAAATGCAAAATCATGAAAAAAATCTCAGAACCTCTAGCCAAGAAATTCGTCTGTAAATTTTTCGTGCGTGGGATGTTAGATAAAGAAAATCTTGGGAAATGTTCTCTTAATCTCTGAATTCTTGAAGGAGTGTGTAGAGGGTTGGCCAATCTTACGGTTTTTCAGTAATAGTGATAAGTTCAGCACAATCTATCTTGAAGTTTCGGCAATCTATTTCTTTATCGCGTATCTCTAACATCGCCCACAGAAAAGCTTTCATCTCTGAATGCAGTGGTGAAAGGCTATGTTAATGACACTTCATCCTAAGTAGTACTATGTTAGTATCTCTTTATAAGAAAATTCATTCAAGTCCAGAAGTAGTCAATCACGTTATTGGCGTGTCTTAGACTCACCAAGAATAATATTAAATTGTAGAGATTCGTGTCGATAATATGTTATAAAATTATTAGATAATTAGAAACGTACTATCACATTTTAGTATGGAATGAATAAAAATGAGAGAAAGATTTGATTCTTATGCTAAATGCTTGTCGTAATTTTTTCTATCAACCACATATTAATAACAATTTCACTCCATAGTTAGTGACCCTACTAAGAGGAATATAGTCTACAAATGCAAAATCATGAAAAAAATCTCAGAACCTCTAGCCAAGAAATTCGTCTGTAAATTTTTCGTGCGTGGGATGTTAGATAAAGAAAATCTTGGGAAATGTTCTCTTAATCTCTGAATTCTTGAAGGAGTGTGTAGAGGGTTGGCCAATCTTACGGTTTTTCAGTAATAGTGATAAGTTCAGCACAATCTATCTTGAAGTTTCGGCAATCTATTTCTTTATCGCGTATCTCTAACATCGCCCACAGAAAAGCTTTCATCTCTGAATGCAGTGGTGAAAGGCTATGTTAATGACACTTCATCCTAAGTAGTACTATGTTAGTATCTCTTTATAAGAAAATTCATTCAAGTCCAGAAGTAGTCAATCACGTTATTGGCGTGTCTTAGACTCACCAAGAATAATATTAAATTGTAGAGATTCGTGTCGATAATATGTTATAAAATTATTAGTTAATTAGAAACGTACTATCACATTTTAGTATGGAATGAATAAAAATGAGAGAAAGATTTGTTTCTTATGCTAAATGCTTGTCGTAATTTTTTCTATCAACCACATATTAATAACAATTTCACTCCATAGTTAGTGACCCTACTAAGAGGAATATAGTCTACAAATGCAAAATCATGAAAAAAATCTTAGAACCTCTAGCCAAGATATTCGCCTGTAAATTTTTCGTGCGTGGAATGTTAGATAAAGAAAATCTTGGGAAATGTTCTCTTAATCTCTGAATTCTTGAAGGAGTGTGTAGAGGGTTGGCCAATCTTACGGTTTTTCAGTAATAGTGATAAGTTCAGCACAATCTATCTTGAAGTTTTGGCAATCTATTTCTTTATCGCGTATCTCTAACATCGCCCACAGAAAAGCTTTCATCTCTGAATGCAGTGGTGAAAGGCTCTGTTAATGACACTTCGTCCCAAGTAGTACTATGTTAGAATCTCTTTCTAAGAAAATTCATTCAAGTCCAGAAGTAAGGTCATGCTTTTTCCATGATCCGTCAAGATGGCCAACTTTAACACTAGCCTCTTTAATCCTATCAAGTGTAGGTAATTCAAGTGAGGGTTGTGGTACTTTTGCCTCTTCCAAACTGAATATAATATTTCTACATTCTTTAAAATTTCATGGATTTGTAGTTGTACCCCTTGGGAAAATTTTTGATTCCTTACTTTCCACATAAATCATAAGACCCATGGAAAAATATCTTGTCGGTCTCTATCCCAGGAGGTTCCTACAGAAAAGATAATCTATATAAGTATAGATTGATCTTATTGGGAACATTGGTGGTATTGCCGAACTTGTACAGATTGAACATATTTGTAAAATAGATGTGCATTCAAAGAAAGCATGATTAATCGTCTCCTCATATAAACCATAACGTTTACACACAATATCACATGTTATCCCCCTGTGACCAGTTTCGTGGTGACCGCCAGACTCCATGTAATGACTTGCCAAATAAAATATTATATTTTTAGAGGACATTTAGTCTTCCAAGCATATGCCTTTAGGGATTCTAGGTCAGGACCTCTTCCATAATTATTCAATCGAATTATCTCCAGTGAATGGAGAAGTCTATCAATTTGACTTTTTATTGTCTCAAATTTGTAAAATGTCATATCAGGCAATCATATGTATTGGTTTAGTCGATTGGATTCTCCAAATCAACTCTATGCCTTATGGATCCATTAATTACTGTAGAGTCGGCAAATGTCATTCAAACGTCATAAGATGTATTAAATGTTGAACCTCAAACCTAGGATGCCTCAAGCTGTCGTGTCCTCGTGCCGGTCTCGGAAAAACAACAGGTATCCATAGATCATATCATATTGATGTGCTAATCCTAGATCCTATCAGTACTTGGATCCCTCGCCTGAATAATCCTTGTGTGCAAATAATACTCTTCCATCTGAATGAAAGTAAGTATGGTTTATTATATTTCTAATTGTTGTTGTTTTTACAAGAGATAATCATTTCCTTCTTTATAGGGAAGATACAGAACTAGTAACTAATAAAAATTTACTACAAAGAGTTGCTTCTTGTAGGAAAACTATTTGCGATGAATTTAATGTGATAGAAATTCAACCTTAATCTATAAAATTTTGTTTTGTTTCAACTTTTTTAAAAACCACTAGCTATTGTCTGCTATTATAAATGTTTGGAGAAATAAAATTTTGATTTCAACCATCCATGGCAAGCAACAATAATAGCTACCATCCATAAACGTTTGCGAGTAATAACAAAAGAACCTATCAATGTTTAGATGATGAAAGTTCAAGAAATTTTTATCCATCTTCTCATGAAAATTAAAACCACACTGAAAAAACCATACACACAATAGAAACTTGAACATGATTCCAGAAATCTTGAAAAATTCAATCTCATATTTAAAAATAGTCAAAACATATATTTTTGGATGATTTTGGGGGAGGGGTTTTGTATATTATTCGAACAGAACAAAACCTGAATGAATATCTGATAAATTAGAAAGCTAGAAAAAAATCAGAACCAGAATATGAACCTGACCCAAATAAATACTTAAAAATACTTGAGGATTTGAAGAAATATCTGAAACGAGTATCTAAAATCTGAATGAACAACTCAAATATTAAATTTTGTCTTTATTTTTGTATTTGGTACTATATTGTTCAAAAAATTATATATTGCATACAATATTTTTTCATCCTTTTCATTTAATCATGCAAAAATTCCATGACTAGTGATCCAGTCTGGAGGAAAAGTGTTTGCAAATGACGCTTCTCTATCACAGGCTAAGAAGTCTGCTTTAGAGTTGAAATTACGAGAAATTAAAGAAACCGAAAACTGTGGAAATCTGGTTCGAAGGATGCTGAAATTGTCGAGAAAATTTGAGAAGATCGACCATTCTTCAAGAGTCAGAAAAATGGTGATAAGTTATGCACAATTCATCTCAAAGTCTTGACAAAGAATCATTCTTTCCTAAATCCTTGCATGGCCCAGAGTAATGACTCCATCCCCGCATGTAGTAGTGATAAACTTCATCGCATGCATCTAGCCCCAAGCATAATCATCTTCCTTGCCAGACATTCGGAGACCCAACCAATACATGAACGAGGCTCAGATTGCTTCCATGAACCATCAAATTTGCATCGATTCTTCGTATTGTCCTGTGGCAGTGTAGGAATTTGTATCGAATTATAAAAATTATTTATTTACGAATTTAATTCCCAGGAAATGTGCAAATAGTTGACTTTAATCTAATTTATTGATTATCGAATATATCTAAAAAATATATAGTGAATTTTTGATCTGAATTTGGATATGGTTTCTAATCACTCAAAATGTCATGCCTCTACCAATATTNCACACACACACACACACACACACACACACACACACACAAACACACACACACAAACTTGATCGAATCAAGGTGCTAGCGTCGTTGAGATCAAATCTAAAAACTTAGACAACAATTTGTCTCCGTTTAATTTTAGGGTTCGTCTACTCCTTTTGTCACTAACACAAAAACTGATAGCACGAACTATATGAACTATTTGCCGCTTTCATTGTCGATTTACAGTAAGAGATAGCGAACTTTGATTTTACAAAGAAAAATTATATTGTGAATACAAATGATCTAATAAAAAAAAAACTCATGATAATTAACTTACAATTATATTTTTATCAACTTACTATTTAAACACTTAATTATTTATGATTAAAGAAAAAATAAAAAATAGAATATCAAGCGCACCTAAGCGATTGTATTAGTAAAATTGTTTACTTCTTTTTGTCACCGTTGTCGGCTCCGACCGACGATTTCTTCATGCTTTTCTCTTTTGTTTCTACAATAATTGATTATATTGTATGATACTGCTATTTACGTTTGAGTTCATCTCCAAACGATGTCTTTTTCCATCAATTCGTCGACGTTGTTCTCTTCAATTTCACTGTCCATTGTCACTCTCTATGGTTATTGTCACTGGTTTGACTCTCCTCTGTTCAATTTTGGAGTCACGGGGAATATTTCGAGTGCGATATCGTTAGATCGAAGATGATTTTCTCCAATTCAAAGCATGATTTTCCGGCAAATCTCGTTGGATTTTTCGCCATTTTTCGACAACTCTCCATGGTTTTGTTGACTCCTTCTCCGAGCACTTGTTGCGCGATGTTTTTCTTCCTCCGGTCATTACCGAAGAGTCACAATCATTCATTAAGCCGCCTTGGCTAGGAGACTATGACATCGGCTTAAATTTGCATCTATTGTCGTTAAAATCTGTTTTTTCTCTGCTGTACAGGAGGAAAGGACAATGGTAGAGGGAAGTTATTGTGCTTAAATTTTCATTCGGCAAAGGCTAAGAGTTTTCCTCTCGACGTTTTGTGATGGTACATCAATGCATGCTACGATGGTATCTATCGGGTGTTGGCCGATGTCTTTCCAATCTCGGCCGGTGTCATACCGACTCTGATCACCATCTATTCGGTTTTGATCGACATTTAAAATCCATTAGAAATGCTTCTCATGGATATGAAGTTGTTGATGTTCATTCCTCAAAGCAAGTGTTAATAAGTTTTTCTAAAGATTGACCAATGCAGAAACCATCATGGAAAAGAAGATTATCATCGTGCAAATATGGATGGGATTCACACAATCCTAATTGGTCAATTTATCGGAGTCACAAAAGGAGTAGTACAGAGTCTAAATTACTACCAAAGATATGAATACAGACTATTTGGTATCGTGTCGAATGTTCAAAGCATGCTCGGATGTAATGGTTTTTCATTGTACATTTTGGGAAAAGAAAAGAATGTCAATATGGCATACCTATTGTATCAGAGCGAGACTAATCTGGAGAAGGAAAATAACATATCATATGTTCTGTTAGCGTGTATGTCTTATTGCAAAAGGAAGCAGTGTGACACTTTGCTTCTTCAAATAATTAGTCTTCAGCATATGACACATATTTATATTTATGTAATAATTTGTATTTTGTTGCTTTGTTTTCGATTTTGTATGTATGTTTGTGCTTAGTATATCAATAATAAAAGTTATTACGTTACAAAAATAATAAATAAATATGGTGGACACTTTTGCACTCTCATGGAGAGAACTTGTCACAAGATCTTTTTTTACTGATTTGATGTTAAAATCATATACAAAAATTTAACTATAATATTATTTTTTAAATCCATGAGCCAAGTTCTTGGGTGAAAGTCTTGAATGTTCCTAATAAAAAAAAGAGTCTCAATACTTTTATTTAATCTCATATACTCCTTACTCTTAATGAGGAGTTGTAAATCTTAATGTGCCCCTCTACGAAAATAAATAAATGTAAAAAAATCTATTAAAACAAGGGAAATATCAACCAATATTACAAAATCTCCCATTAATTAAGAATGAGGAAATCGGAGATTTTCCATTTCTCTCTCTTCCTCTAAAAAGTCGGCATTATCCTTATCACTCTACTCTCTTCTCCCTTTATCGTTTTGTATTTCTTTTTCTTTTTTCTTTTTTCTTCCTCTTCATTATAATTTCGCTTTTTCTTTTATTTTTACAATATTCTTCTTTAAAAAAGTTTTATTATAATTTTGAACAAGGAAAAAATAGCTTTTTCGTATATATCATAACTGGAATTTTATAAACCGAAAATATATTTAGT
Organism: Anastatica hierochuntica; assembly: GCA_900406275.1. Taxonomy (NCBI): domain Eukaryota; kingdom Viridiplantae; phylum Streptophyta; class Magnoliopsida; order Brassicales; family Brassicaceae; genus Anastatica; species Anastatica hierochuntica. The sequence continues at coordinate 2,795 of OVAN01005665.1, read as the reverse complement.
GATCAAATTTATAATTATGTTATACTTTTCTAAGTTGTAGAATAATAATTATTTTTAAATAGTAATTCTATTTAAATTTTGATTACGAGAAAATTTTCTTTTTTCCAATATATCATAACTCTGATTTTTTAAATCATACATATATTTATTAATGAAATTTAAAATTTTGGTACGTTTTACGTAGTTGTTGAATAGTCTTTCTATTATTTTGATGTACTACTTTTTTGTATTCTATCAATTTTAATATGCATCTTCCCATACGTAAAACAATAAATTTTTGTGTTTTAATAAGTCTCCCAGTAACTTTTCGATTTATGTTACATTATGAACAAAAGTTCACATGATTTGTACATTTTTTCACCAATGTTTAACTTCATAAGTAAATTATTTACAGTAATTATAAATTTGTTATTCATTTTAAATAGTATTACTATTTTTTTTACCAATTTTGTCAAATTTTATCCCTCCACCCCACAATTCCCTAAACCAAAATTTTTTTTAATGTTTTCTTAATTTTAATCACTTCCCAAAATATTTATCCCTCTCCGTTAAAAATAGTATGTCTATTGAAATAGACATTCTATTTTTTTTTGTTTTGTGTCAAATAGTATGCAATTTTTTGGATTTTTTAAAATATGGTTTATGAATTCTTTTATTAAATATGTATTTAAATTTTAATATTGATGTATGCAGTTGCTAATTTTAATTTCATTTTATTTTTATTTGAACTATAAAACCTTCGTATTTAACCGTAGTAGAATTACTATTATTATAGTAATTCTATTTCTGGAAAAAATGTTCCTGATAAACGATTTAAGAAATATATATTCGTTTTGAAAACTTTAAAATATGCCTAATGTGAAAAAATCTACTTCTTGTATATTTACATTTTTCATTTATTATTTTAAAACAAATACAAATGCAAATAAATTGTTGGGGATTTCATGTTAAGAGGAGAGAGAAAAATAGAAAACAATAATAATAGAAAAAGCCTTCTCCACTCGCAGGAAGGGCTAAGTGGAGAAGGAGTGTGGCAAAAATTTGATTGATACTTAAATAATGTAAAGAGGGGGCGCCATAATTAATTAATGTGACTACTTGTAATATTGGCCAAATTGACCCTTAAAACAATCAATAAGAAAGTTTGTAACAACCAATCAAAAAAGAGTACATTCTTTTTTCTTTTCTCTCTCCTATCTCTTTCTTCTTCACACGAGCTACGCGAAAATCATCATTGAAGCTTTAAAATCCAATTTAAACCTTCAACTGTTGACGCTACAGTTCAAAATCGAGGTAATTTCTTATTCTATTAGGTAAATTATATGAATTTTGAAGGAATTTTACGGTTAATTATGGTAGTTAAAGAGTAGAACATAAGAATTTGTAGATTGGAGATTTTCAAATTTGAAATAATAATAGAAGTGATTTCGTATTCTATTGAAATAAATTAGATACAATAATGTGCGATGAAAATAGGATAAATTGGGTTTAATTATAGGTCAAAAATGTAACTCAATGTGTCATAATCATAGTGAAGAACATTTGTATATTTATACAAATATCTAACTTTGTAAAATTTGGTAAGAATTGACTGGTATAACTGTAAAACTTGGTATAATGTTGATTTGAGAGTTCTAATGTTATTGGTATAATGTTGATTCAGGGGACGACGAGTTTTATAAACATATATTTTGATTATGGAGGAAATTACACTAAGTCTGAAGATCCGGTTGAATGGAATCGTGAGGGTGACTCGTATGGTATATCGTTTAAGACAACATCTCGAAACGAGATAACGTATTCATATTTAGTGGATAAGATATGCAAGAAGCTTGAGGTAGATGAATCTAAGACGAAGTTGCGATTGATTTTTACTCCACTGGTAGTGGTACCTCATATCAAAACATTTGTACATGACGATGATGATGTTTATCTTTATCTAATCTCCACGGACTTAGAACAAAGAAGAAGTTTTTTGCACATTGAGGTTTTAAATGAAATGATTCTGATGGCTGAGCATGTTTCAGGAGTAAATTGAAGAAGTTCAAAGGGTGGAAACTATGAAGAGCTTAATGCAGGTGGTATGAAAAATGTTGAAGCTAGTCTCGAGGTTATAAGTATTTGGAACCACTTTACTCAACTCTGATAGGAATCAATACGTCATGCAATGTCTTAAGGCTAAAAGAGATTATAAATGGGCTTTGTGGGTTACAAGGGTCAAGAATTCAATTGCTTTCTTGGTTAAAACATACAATAAAATACATACATGCTCTAGGAAAAATTCAAGTGGAAGCATCAGAAAGAGAGGAACACCACAACTAGTTGCATATATTGTGAAGGAAGATATCCAGGTCAATTTGAGACTCCGGCTCCCACAAGTCTCATTGGTTTGGTCCAAGGAAGAGTTGGTGTGAAAGTGTCGTACTCTATGACACTTAAAGCGACAAAACAAGTGACTAATGATGTGTGTGGTACTCCATAAGAAGGTTATAAGAACTTACCATCTTACTTGTATATGTTAAAGAAGGTGAATCCTGGGACGAAGATGAGTTTGTTATTGGATGAAGAAAAAAGGTTCAAATACCTTTTTGTTGCTTTGGGAGCATCCATTGAAGGGTTCAAAGTGATAAGGAAAGTAATCATCGTTGGGGAAATTTTTTAAAGAATGTGTACGGTGGTTGTTTAATTGCTGTCACGGCTCAAGGTCCAAACCATCACCATTATCTCATTGCTTTTGCTATGTAGATTGTGGGAACCGAAATTCTCACTGTCAATGTTATGTGGTTCACAGATTC
>OVAN01005664.1:0-23035 GCA_900406275.1 Anastatica hierochuntica | reverse complement strand
AAAGGGATTCCAAGATGCTAGATGGTTATAAGGGCTTGATGAATACTATCATGTACTTGCTTAGATACGCGAAATCCGAGAGGTGAGCTTTGTAGTAGGTATAGGTGAATAGACGTCCGTCACGAGAGTGGATTGGTCAACAATGAGGGGATCCTTGACCGAGGAATAGCTTTAACCGTCTAATAAAGTCTTAGCAAAGTCATTACTTGCTTAGATTGAACCCGAACCAATGGCCACTATCTTGAGATCCACTTTTCTCTAATTGCTTTCAAGTTATTTACTTTGTGCTTAGTTTATTGCCTTTTAGTTATTGCTTTTGTTTATTGCCTTTCATTTATGAATTTGTTCATGATTGCTCACATGCTAAGGATAGATCTAGTAGAGACTTGTGTCACCTCTTACTAGGTTGCTCCCTAGACTAGTTTTTCTAGTGTGACTCTCTTTGCTTAAGCTCTTCTAAACTATTCAATCCTTGACGATGCCTTACTTACTACAACTAGACCACGTCAATCTTGCGGGCTAGGAATGGTTGTTAGGTCATTACAAATTTAAGGCTTCAACAGCGATACAACCATGATCCAAGGAATTCCCAGAGATTATGTGAAGCTATCTCTCTTTTCTTTCTCATTAGGGGATAAAGCTTCACAATGGGAGAAGACAATGGCTAGTTCTTCTATAACAACTTGGGATCAATGCAAAAGGAGATTCTTTGGAAAATTCTGCTTGCATATAAAGTCTATAAACTTCCGGAATAGCATTGCTAACTTCGAGCAAGGGATTGAAGAGACACTAGGTGAAGCTTTGCAAAGGTTTAATGGATATGTGAGGAATTGTCCTAACCATGGATTCACTCAAGGAAGTCTACTAAGACTTTTCCATAGGGGAGTTCATAAACACTTTCGGTTTGTTATGAAGACGACAAGCAATAGAAATTTTACAAGCTTGACCACGGCTAAAGGAGAGAAATTGGTCGAAAATTTGACAAAGAGTTATGCTGGAAAAGAGAGCTTTGGTCCCCAAGCCAAAGAAGAAGAAGTTAAGGATCGATGAAAGCTTCTTTAATCAACAAGAGGAGATGAGTTTTGCTCAAGAAAGCTACTATGGGAGCTATTCACAAGGGTCATCGCCTAGAACAAGTTTAGGAGAATGGACTCCTACGACACCAACAATACCAACTACTCAAAAGACACCTACCATCTCTACGGTAGAAGACATGCATTCCTCGATAAAAGAGCTTGTGATTGGAAATGCGGAGATTAAGAGAGACTTAAACAATATATTTGATGCGTCGGATCACAAGACTCATGGGAATTACGTGGAGTTAGCAGAGAAGTATGATAATCTCGCTAACTTTGTGAAAGGTATAGAGCACTAATGTGTCAGTATTTAGTAGGTTTTTACTACGGTTTTCACACGTGATCTAAGGTTTTTAGTATGTATTCAAATTGTTTTGGCGCGGATTTGTGTTCTTCGTTGTTCTACAGGATTCAAGCTTGAATGTGCGAAAAGAATGCATTTTGGATGGATTTCAAGCATCGAAGGAAGTGTTCGTGAAAAGATGGAAAATATTCAGGAATCTGGACAGACCGACCGATCCCTGTCTGGATCGATCGATCCCTGTCTGGATCGATCGATCCCTGTCCCGATCTGCGGAAAAATTTTACGAAGAAACATACCGAACTTATTTCGAACCGGATTACAAAAAAGACCTAAGATCGTGTTTTCCTTTTAATAATGCACTTTTAGAGACTTTTAGAGAGCTGGAGGGTGAGAGATTTTTCACCTAGGGAGAAGAAGTCTTTTTGTTCCTCAATCGAGAAGTCTTTGGAACCATATTTACTCTTGTTTATGCATAATACAATCATGTCTCTCAATTTGATTTGTGTTTTTGCTTTATCTATGAGTGTGTAGCCTGTTCGTTGGGTGTAGGGATTCTCACATAGGGATGCATGAGTTTTTGATATAGAATCGCATGATTAGGGATATAATCTAATGAATCTTCATCTATGATTGTTCGTAATGCATGAAACTGAATTGATCACCTAGTTTCTGAACTTAGGTAATTTAACTGCTGGAAGGTGAATGTTTAAATGCCTAAAAGAATTATAGATGAGCAATTCTTCTTAAGCCAACGGGAGTTGATGTTTAAGTGAATTGTGAACCTATTGTATCTGTTAGTAATGCATTATTAGAAATCGAGGATCAACAGAAGTTAGTCTCGAGAATTCTAATACATATGGAGCTGTGAGTATGGAAATATATCAGTTCCACATAAGAATTTGAGTTTAAGACGGTTCTTAACCTCATCCATAGTCTGTAGTTTGAATCAACCATGAATTGTTTCCATGAGAATACTCGATGCCCAACACTTCTTTGATTGTTTTACAACCTCATCGGTTACTGCCTGCTTTTCTGTGCTCTCTTGATTTCGAATTTTGCATCATATTTAAAGACATCTTTTTAGCCTTCGCCCGCTGTGTGATTTGATATTTCTTCGTGCTACCTTTGGTCTCTGTGGATTCGATCTCGAACCACTACAACGTACATCTGTGCGCTTGCAGTGTTATCTCGGGCGAAAACCTGAGCTATCAAGTTTTCTGGCGCCGCTGCCGGGGACCAATAGGGAGGCTTAGAACTTAGGATCATTGCGTGCCTAAGGCATTTTCTTTATTTTGTTTAATCTTTTCTTTTTTTTCTTCGTTTTTGTGCTTTCAGGTGCATGAACAGGCCTCATACTAGAAGCAAGGGATCAAAAATCTTGCTGAATTTGAACCTGAACCTTCGCGTCTAGAGAGACAAAAGAAGAAAGAGAAGTTGTTGGAGGTTATTGAAGAAGTTGAGTTTGCTCAAATCATGGGTGACAATTTGGGAGAACCCATTTAAGTACTTCATAATCCTCTCTTTCTTGGAGCTCTTCTAGGAGTTAACCCACCTGCTGGAGGTGGTGCTAATGCTTGTGCTCAGCAAGGTGGCTAGTAGAATGTTGCAGCTGAGGGGCAACAATGCCCAAATCAACCTCAACAGAGGATGACACTGGCGCAATATGATACTCCGAAGGCCTTCAATGCGAATCATGCTTTGAGATCAAGACTGGTCTCATTAACATGGTGCAGCAAAACCAGTATCATGGGTTGCCATCACAGAACCAAATGCACCATCTAGATAGGTTTGAAGCCATCTGCAATACTATTCAGCAAAACGGAGTACCTACTGATGCTTTGAAATATAGGTTGTTCACTTTCTCTCTAAATGAAAAAGCTACAAGATGGTAAAATAGCCAAGAGCCTGATTCTCTGAGGACATGGGACGAGATCAAGGCTGCCTTCCTTGGGTATTTCTTCACAAAATTACGGTCTATGTCTGTGAGAAACAAGATTGCAGGATTTTTCAAATTGAATGCTGAGAGTTTTCATGCAACTTTGGAGAGATTCAGAGAGTATCTCAATGATTATCCTCATCATGGGCTCACATATTGGAATCTCCTCAACATTTTTTACAATGGAGTTGAGGAGAAATATCAGAACGCTATGGAAACTACTAGCAATGGTGATTTTAGTACCAAGACTGTGCAGGAAGCCTATCAGTTGGTGAATAACATGGCGAATAGTCAGGCTAATCGCATATCAGACTATGAGTGTGGTAGAGGAGTTGTGTCATCTGATGCAAAGAGGATTGATGATCTGCAGTCAAAGCTCGATGAGCTAATGAGGAGAGATCAGCAAAGTGTGAACTTTGTTGGTGAGCAGAATGAAGCACCTGTGCTTCAAGAGAAGAAAATGAGACAGATGTACCAGGAATACATGTGAATTACATTGGTGGTCAGGGAAACTTCGTTAATAGAGGTTTCAATCAACAAAATCAGTTCCAGAACAAGCCATACAATCAGAATCAGAGTGTCTTCAACTCTGGATTCCAGAACAAGAACAATGCCTTCGGGAACAGTGGCTATCAGTAGAAGCAGTTTGGTTCAGGAGGATTCAAGACCAACTATCAGTCGAGGTATCAGAATCAGAACCAAGGACAGTCTTCTGCGTCTTCTCAAGATAAGGAGCTGAAACAAATGCTCCACCAAGTGCTGGAAATTAAGACTAAGTCTGCTGCGGAGATAAATCAGAAAGTCGATAACATGTACAGTGACTTCAATGGGAAGTTTGAGGCTATGAGTGCTCGAATGAAGATGCTGGAAACACAGGTTGCTCAGATTTCTACGAGCAACAGAGCTCCTACAGGTTTCATTCCACCCAAAAAAGAGAAGAATCCAAAGGAATAGTGAAATGCTATCACAGTTCGAGGCGAAAAAATGATTGAAAAGTTGTCTGGGATAGAGATCGGTCGATCCCTGCCTCTTGATCAGTCGATCCATGTCTCATAATCCCATAATAAATGGCGAATTTTGCGACTGATCAATCGCCTTATGCGATCGATCGATCCACAGAAAAAGATAAGGATCGATTGATCCCTGTCCTTGGATCGATCGATCCCTGTCCTGATGAGGAGGTATCGAATTTTCGCGATGAAACGAAGGCACAGGAGGGTGAGGATGAGTATGTACCACCCCCACCATATGCTCCCAAGCCTCCGTATCCTTCCAGACCTCGTCAAATGATCAAGGAACGCGAGTATGAGAAGCTGAAGAATCTAGTTGGTGAGTAACATGTTCGATTGCCTTTCGTTGAGGCAGTCAAGATGGTACCTTCTCTTAAAATGTACATGAAGGAGATTCTCTCAAATCGCATGACCTTAGAAAAAGGTGTATCAGTTCTTACTGCGGAGTGTAGAGCAGTTCTTCAGAATATTACACTGGTGAAACGCGAAGATCTAGGTTCTTTTGTTTTGCCTTGCAGGATCAGATCTCTTACCTTCGAGAGATGTCTGTGTCATTTGGGCTCTGGAGTTAGTTTGATGCCGCTGTCTATCTCGCAGAGGCTGAACATGGTGAATTATAAGCCCACGAAGATGTCTTTGATACTTGCAGATCGATCAGTTCGCAAGCAAATAGGTATTCTCGATAACATTCCTGTTGGTGTTGGTAAAGGCTATGTATACACTGATTTCATAGTCTTGGAGCTTGACGAAGAACCCAAGGATCTTATCATCTTGGGTAGATGATTCTTATCTACTGCGAGAGCAATGATTGATATTCAGAATGGTCAGATTGATTTGCAATTGGGTAAGTTAGATGTGCGTTTCAATCTTGAGAAGTCAACCAAAAAGCCTACCATAGATGGGTAAATATTTTGGGTTGACAAATTGACTGAGGTGATTGATGAGGTTGTGGAAGAACCTTATGCTGAGGAGTCTTTTCTAATTTCCTTATCACGAGCTGACAAAGAGAATGGTCTATTGAGTAAAGATATAGTGAAGATACCTGAAAAGAATGACGTCAAAGAAGTCCTGGATGGAGATGTTCATTCTACAGTGAGAAAACTCAAGACCAAAAAAAGGTGAAGCAGAAAGAGCACAATACTGAGGAGAGCTCTGAGTTGAAATTGATTCCTCGGGGATGAGATGGAAGCGCTATTGAGTAAAAAGTGAATCGTAAAGGCAGATTCAGACCTTTCTCCAAGGTCAGAGCCATCATTACGCCTGAGTTTAAAGAGGAAGGCGCAGCTGCTGTGAAGAAAGAGATGAGTAGCATCATTAAGCTGAAGATTTTCGCTGGTGGAGCTTACTTCAGGGCGAGTTCCAAGGCCCTTCCAAACTGATCCATTGCCACTACAGTCAGGCTCATTACTTTAAACAAGCGCTAAGTGGGAGGCAACCCACTAGGTAGTTTTTTTTTCTTTTTAGTTAGTATTGTAGTGTTTTTGGCTTTGATGTTCTGGTTTTTAGTGATTTTGCGTTTTTCGTGTTTTTGGCTATCGTATTGTAGGAAATTTATCACCAGGCAGACGGAAAGGGGTCGACCGATCCCTGTCTATGGATCGATCGACCACTGTCTCAATTACGCGGCTATTCTGCCTGATTTAAGGTAAGTTTGCTATTTTCCATTTCTTTTCTTTTGGATTTTTATTTTTATTTGCTACTTACCCCTTCCATGATTTGTTTCACACCGAGACGGTTTGAGATAAGTCTGGGGGAGAATACTGATGGTTTTCTTTTCTTTTGGTGTTGTTTGGGTCATTTTTTTTTCTATTGAGTCAGTTATGGATTTGTTTATGCTCCATGATGATTTTAGACTATTATCTCTGCGCATTGCACTTTATTTTATATGTTCATTGACCATTTCATTTGGACTTTTAGCGCAGGCAAACAAGAATAGCTCATGACCAAACTCCCCACCAGAAATCTCTAGAACTCAGACTTTTGTCTGAACTGTTTTTAACTCTATCTTATTTGGCTTACTAATGAACTTTAAATGCTTTGATCCAGGAATTTTAAATCAGGAATCAAATCCAATCATTCTGGATTACACCCCCATTTTTCTACCATCCTTTTCGGTAATCTTGAGTGACCAAACTCATCTTTCGTTTAGCACCACACCCTTACCTTATCTCCTTGATTCTCCATGCATCTCTTTTTCATCTTATGTGCACACATTTGTAAAAACAATAGAGAAAATATGGTATACAAGATCCTTCTAATTGCTTAGGTAGGATTAAAAATTTTACGTGATTTAAACACGGTCCTGAGTGTCTATTTTCTCGGTGTTGGGTGTTTAGGTGGTTTAGATGGATATGTTGTATTTCTTCGTGTTGTATGGGTGTTTTAGAATTTAAAAATGTCATTGATATGCTAACTTCTTCCAGATTTTCGTTTTGAAAAAAAAAAAGAAAATTAATGTTTAATTTTGCATATTTGGCTTAGAAATTAGCATTAGCATATTATTATGTTGATTAGATTCACCTTGAAGGATGCACATATTTGGTTTATTTTCTGATTTGTGGTTTGTACTTGGGTAGTTAGGTGACATGGATGTCAATATACTCTTTCTCTCCTGCGATTTTGCATAATGTCTTGCATTTCTGACGCAGTTTTGATACCCCCAAACACTCTAAGCCTCACCACTAAAAAGCCTTAAATACCTAGCCTGATTCCTTGATTATGAGTTCTTTGGTGAAAAGTTTTACACCTTTCTTAATTGAATGTAGAGAGTTATTAATATGGAAGATGAGTTTGCATGTCCAGATTTTAGAGTATTGATGGGCTTGGGAGGTTATGCAGCGATTCTTGGAGAGATTGTTCAAACTGCTTTGAGTCTTTATGGTTAGCGAGAGTAGCGCATAATAAGGTTTTCTGAAAGCATGCAGTCCATTCGATTTTTGAGTTTCTTTTCCTGCAGGCTTAGTGTTCGTTTCCTTTACTTGAGGACAAACAAAGATTAAAGTCTAGGGGATTTGATGTGTCAGTATTTTAGTACGTTTTTACTACGGTTTTCACACGAGATCTAAGGTTTTTAGTATGTATTCGGATTTTTTTGGCGCGGATTTGTGTTCTTTGTTGTTTTTACAGGATTAAAGCTTGAATGTGCGAAAAGAATGCATTTTGGATGGATTTCAAGCATCGAAGGAAGTGTTCATGAAAAGCTGGAATATACCCAGGAATCTGGACATAGATCGACCCATCCCAGTCTGGATCGATCGATCCCTGTCCCGATCTGCGGACCGATTTTACGAAGAACTAGACCGAACGTATTTCGACCTGGATTACAACAAAAATACATTAGCTCGTGTTTTCCTTTTAATAATGCACTTTTAGAGAGCTAGAGGGAGGGAGATTTGTAACCTAGGGAGAAGAAGTCTTTTTGTTCCTCAATCGAGAAGTCTTCAGATCCTTATTTACTCTTGTTTATGCATAATACAATCAGGTCTCTCAATTTGATTTTTGTTTTTTGCTTTATCGATGAGTGTGTAGTCTGTTCATTGGGTTTAAGGATTCTCACATAGGGATTCATGAGTTGTTATAATCTAATAGATCTTCATCTATGATTCTTCATAATGCATGAAACTAAATTGATCACTTAGTTTCTGAACTCAGGTAATTTAGCTTCTAGAAGGTGAATGTTTAAATGCCTAAAAGAATTATAGATGAGAAATTCTTCTTAAGCCAATGAAAGTTGATGTTTAAGTGAATTGTGAACCTATCGAATCTGTTAGTAATGCATGATTAGACATCGAGGGTCAACGAAAGTTAGTCTCGAGATTCCTAATACATAGGGAGCTGTGAGTACGGAAGTAGATCAGTTCCACATTAGAATTTGAGTTCAAGACGGTTCTTAACCTCTTCCCTAGTCTGTTGTTTGAATCAACCATGAATTGTTTCCTTGAGAATACCCGATGCCCAACACTTCTTTGATTGTTTTACAACCTCGCCGTTTGCTTCCTACTTTTTTGTACTCTCTTGATTTTGACTTTTGCATCATATTTAAAGACATCATTTTAGCCTTAGCCCGCTGTGTGATCTGATATTTCTTCGTGCTACATTTGGTCTCTGTGGATTCGATCCCTAACCACTACAACATACATATGTGCGCTTACAGTGTTATCTCAGGCGAAAACCTGAGCTATCAAGCAAAAAATAGCAGAGCAAGCTTCTAAACATGAGTTTCAAAAGGGTAGTTTACCCGGTAAGTGTGGGGTTAACCCGAAGGAGTTTTGTTATGCCGTGACTTCGAGAAGCGGAAGGCAGTTACCCCCGAGGACTCAAGAGGTCGAGCCTAAAAAGAATTAAACTGGGTTAGAAGAGATTGAAAATGATCAAATTCCGCTTGATGAAGAAGAGCAATATGAGAATGAAGGATAAACCGAGAAGGAAGAGGCACCCAAAGGGGTGCCAAAGATTCAAGAAGAGGAGCCCAAGGACAAACCTCCTCCACGCCAAAAAAAAGAAAAAGGATTACATGCCCACTAACACTAATGTTCCTATTGATTAGCTTAATCTACCCTTTCCGGGAAGATTTAAGAAGCAAATTATGGCGGCTAAGTGGAGTGGTAACCATACCGTTCAGGGAGTGGTGCCAAGATAACCCCATAGTGAACAAAGTACTAAAGTATATCATCACGAGGAAGAAAAGAATCGATTCCTTCATGGAAGTTGTGACTCATGAATGTAGTGCTATCATTCAAAACAAACTTCCCACCAAGAGAAGAGACCCCATAAGTTTCACTTTGCCTTGTACTTTGAAGCACATGACCTTTGAGAAATGTTTTGTTGATTTAGGAGCAAGTGTGAGCTTAATGCACTTGATGGTCTCTAAGAAGCTTGGCTACATGAACTTTAAGCCAATAATGATCCAATTGATATTGGCGGATAGATCTATTCGATATCCACATTGTATTCTCGAAGATTTTCCATTGATGATTGGGAATTGCGAGGTTCCAACGGACTTCGTCGAAGTGGATGAAGAACCAATGAATCCTATCATTCTTGGAAGACCTTTCCTTTCAACCACGAGAGCTATAATTGATGTAAGGGGAGGAAAGATAGATCTTGATCTTGGAGATTTGATATTGAATTTCTACATCTTGGATGTTTTGAAGAAGCAAACTATAGATGGAACCACCTTCTCCATTGAATGCCTTGATGATGATTTTGTCGGAGAGCTAGAAGAGCTATACATGGAAGATGGCTTGGAAGTAGCCTTAATCTACGAAAAGGGATCATAGAAATCCTCTCGAATGAAGCTACGAAATACAAAAGATTACTAGATGCTCAATCGATGGAACCAAGGTGAATTACAAGCATTGGAGCTAGAAAAGATGAACCGGGACCAAAAGAGGAGAAGGATGAAAACAAGGAAGATTCAGATTGGATTGTGCTTAAGGCACCTAAGGTAGATTTGAAACCACTTCCAAAAGGGCTAAGGTATGCATTTCTTGGTCCTAATTCTACTTACCCCATGATCATAAATGATAGCTTAAGTGAAAGTGAAACCGAATTGCTATTGAATGAATTGAGAAAGTATATAAAAGCTATAGGTTACTCACTAGATGATATCAAAGGTATCCCCCAATTTTTGTGCATGCATATGATTCATTTGGAAGATATGCCTTAGACCTTAATTGAAGCCCAAAGAAGGCTTAACCCTAACCTAAAAGATGTGGTCCGCAATGAAATCTTGAAACTCCTTGAGGCAAACATAATATATCCGATCTCATATAGCATTTGGGTTTCTCTCGTGCATGTTGTGCCTACGAAAAGAGGGGTTACGGTAATTAAGAATGATAAAGATGAGCTAATCCCTACTAGAACTAGAATGGCACATAGGATGTGTGTTGACTATAGAAAGTTTAATGCATCGACTAGGAAAGACCACTTTTGTTACCATTCATTGACCAAATGGTTGAAAGATTAGCAAATCGATCATACTATTGCTTTTTAGACGATTATTCCAGTTTCTTCCAAATACTCATTCACCCTAGAGACCAATAGAAAATCACCTTTACTTGCCCTTATGGTACACATGCTTATATGAGAATGCCTCTCGGTTTATGCAATGCTCCTGCTACTTTTCAAATATGCATGATGTCTATATTTGATAACTTGATTGAAGAATGTATGTAGGTCTTCATGGACGATTTTTCCATCTATGGAGACTCCTTTGGTGGATATCTTTCTAATCTATGCAGGGTATTGAAGAGATGCGAAGAAACCAACCTCGTGCTAAATTGGGAGAAACGTCACTTCATGGTCAAAGAAGGGATAGTAATCGGGCACAAAATCTCCAAGAAGGGGATTCAAGTTGATAAAGAGAAGATTGAGGTGATGATGCACTTAGAGCCACCAAGAACGGTTAATGGAATTGGGAACTTCCTATGACACATGGGTTCTATAGGAGGTTTATTAAAGATTTCTCACAAATTTCGAGACCAATGCAAGGCTTCTATGCAAAGACACACCCTTTGATTTTGATGAAGCGTGTATGAAGTCTTTTGTGAAGATCAAGGAAGCTTTGGTTTCGATTCCAATCGTGCAAACTCCGAATTGGGAATTACCTTTCGAGATCATGTGTTATGCAAGTGATTTTTCGGTTGGAGCGGTTTTGGGAAAACAAAAGTGTAAGAAACTTCACGTGATCTACTATGCGAGCAAGACGTTGGATGAGACTCAAACCAAGTATGCCACGACGGAAAAGGAGCTCTTGACCATAGTGTTTTCCTTTGAAAAGTTTCGTTCATATATAGTGGGATCAAAGGTAATAGTATATGATAGCCCATGTGTTCGCCCGAGACAACACAGCAAGCACACGGAAGTACATTGTAGTGGTTCGGGATCGAATCCACAGAGACCAAAGCTAGCACGAAGAATGTCAGATCAAACAGCAGGCTAAAGCAAAAATGATGTCTTTTAAAGGATGCAAATATCAAAATTTAGAAAGCAAAGTAGGCAAGCAAGCAACGTCGGGGTTGTAATTCAATCAAAGAAGTGTTGGACATTGGGTATCCTCAGGGAAACAATTCATTATTGATTCAAATTATAGATTAGAGAACAATTTTTAAACTGTCTAGAACTCAAACACTAATATAAAACTATCTACTTTTGTAGTATCAATTCCTTATGTATTAGAAACCTCTAGACTAACTTCCGTTGAGTCTCGATTTCTAATCATGCATTTTAAACAGGTTTGATAGGTTCACAATTCACATAAACATCAACTTCCATTGGCTTAAGAAGAACTGCTCATTTAGGATTCTTTCAGGCATTTAAACAATCAGTTTCCAGGCATTAAACAACCTAAGATCAGAAACGAAATGGTCAATTCAATTTCATGCATTACGAAAAATCCTAGATGAAGATCCAATTTATGAAATCCCTAATCATAAAATTCTACATCAAAAATTCATGAATCCCTAACCCCACGAATAGACTACTCACACATGATAATCGCAAAAACACAGATTAAATCAAAGAACACGTGGTTGTATTTAACAAAAATAAAGAGTAAGAGTTCAGAAATCTTCTCTGATTCGAAGTTCAGAAGATGTTTCTTCTCCTTAGGTTACAAATCTCTCTATTGCTCTCAAAAACTCAGAAAAAGTGCATTATAAAACCTAAAAACGAGTCTGGGTGTTTTTATATGTAATATGGGTCTTCAATCTTTGATTCTGGTTCAAAATAAGTGGTTTTGGTTGGGTCGAGATAGGGATCGATCGATCTTTGTCTCAAGATCGATCAATCTCTGTCCTTCTGTTAGGATACTCATTTTTGCGCCTTCCTCTCCACTTTGCCAGAATGACAGGTGTTCAGTAAAATGGCCATAACTTTTTATTGCACCGTTGGATTTCTTTATAATAACCTTCAAATTAAAGCTAAATCTTGTGGCTATCGTTTGAAAAAATTTCAGCTCGATCCAAAGGTGGAAAGTTGTTCAATCAAGGCCAAACTTTTGACACTTCAGCATGATTCTGCATTCCAAATATCCGTTTTGGTCCAAAATGTTTTGTTTCTCTCCAAAGCAACCTAAAACCTTTAAAAACACTAAAAAACACCAAAAGACTCCAAAAAGAACCAAATACATTTCAAAACCTATTTTTCTCGAATAAAACATTATTAAAAACCCATAAAATACAAATATAATTTTCGTTTTCTTAAATTTGTTTTTCTTGTTTTCGATTTTTTATATATACAAACGAAAATCTGGTAGATCTTAGCAATACAACGACGTTTTTTAATTTTAAAACACCCATACAACATGAAGAAATGCAACATATCCATCTAAACCTCTAAAACACCCAACACTGAAGAATAAGACACTCGGGACCGTGTCTAAACCACCTAAGTTGTTCAATCCTACCTAAAAAATTAGAAGGATCATGTCTTCCCTTTTCTCTCCATTATTTTTACACATGTGTGCATATAAGATCAAAAAGAAATGCATGGGGATTCAAGGAGATAAGGTAAGGGTGTGGTGTCAGACTAAAGATGAGTCTCGTTACTCAGGATTACCAAAAACAATGGTAGAAAAATGGGGGAAGTAATACTAAATTATGGGTTTTATTCCTGATTTCAAGTTCCTGGATCAAAGCAATTAAGTTCATTAGTGGGCCAAATAAAATAGAATTAATAACATCTCAGAAAAAAAATCTGAGTTCTAGAGATTTCTGGTCGAGAGTTTGGTTATGAGTTATTCCGTTTTGCTTGCGCTAATAGCTCAAATAAAATGTTCAGTGAGAATATAAATGAAGTGCAATGCGCAGAGATAATAGTCTGAAATCATCATGAAGCATAAACAATCATAAAATGACTCGATAAAAGCATAAAAATGACTCACACAACACACAAAAGGAAAATAAAAGTAAAAGTAACATCTTCCAGACTTATCTCACACCGCCTCGGTGTGAAACAAATACAAAGAAGGTGTAAGTAGCAAATAACAAAAAATAAAATAAAATCAAGAAGAAAAGAAAAGGGAAAGAGAAAACTAACCTGAAGACGCGCGATATAGCTGAGTATTAGGACAAGGATTTATTGATCTATGTCCTTCTGTTTATGGACCTGTTTCCTGCAATACTACAACTAAATACACAAAAAACGTAAAAACCACCAAAACACAAAAACGAAAAACACTACAAAACTAACTAAATTGAAAAAGAAAACTACCTAGTGGGTTGCCTCCCACTCAGCGCTTCTTTGAAGTCTCGAGCTTGACTATGGTTGTCGGTGTTAATCATAAGAATCAAAAGGTTGAGGCGATGCACCTTTAGTCCTTCTCCTATTAGTGCAAGAAACAACATGTGCAAGAGAATACATGGTTTCCATGGTAAAGAGACAATCGTCTCATCAAAGAAGATCACCACCAACATTGTATATATCTTTAAATATTCTTTGATAACTAGACTCTCATGGCGATCAAATGCATTAAGTGGAAAGACAAAGTCAACTGCAGGTTCAAACGAATTTAAGACAAAATAATCAACTTCATCTCCATCAATCATGTAAAGCACAATATTCTCATCTCTCGAGTCCATCTCAAACTCAGAATTTTCTATCTCATTCAAGAGCTTATCTACATCAAGAACATCCTCAAGGTAAGATTTTTAAAGACGAGATCTAGATGTTTCAGACATAGAAAAGTTAAACTCAGGATCATGATCATTCAAAGAACACAAATAATGAATGTCAAAACATATCTTATGGTTATCCCTAGCAAGCTTTTCTACTCTTAAGTCATCCATCCATTGAGATTCAGATATATCAAATCATAGCATTCATCAATGAGCAACAAAGTATCAAAACTACAAGCTACATCTTCAATGCAAGGCATGTGACTATCTTCATAATCATGAATTTCAAAGGTTTAGTCGCACGTACCTTTGAGTTGGCATGGTGGAACCCAATATATTACCTCTTTAAATGCAAGAGCCGCATTTATTTCCATACTTGTGAGCTCTTTGCCTTCAAGTATTGCCCAATGTGTCAGAAGGTTCAATCGTATCATAGCTGCTAAGGTAGTCCTCTTCATCGTTGGATTTTCCTTGCTTTCTTCATCCAACCTCACTCTTTGTTCTTGTGTAAGCACGCTTTCATCGAATGGTGGCTCTACATATGACTCCCACTTAAGCTTCTCCTCTTCTTCCAATGCTAGTAATTCTCGAAGTGTTGCGTCCTTTCTCCAAGGAAATCATTGTAATCCATGGACATCAAACCTGAAAAGAAAAAGAGCTAGAGAATAAATTAGTAACAAAATAAAAAATGCCTTAGACGCGCAATGATCCCAAGTTCTAATACAACCTAGTGGTCCTTGGCAACTGCGCCAGAAAACTTGATAGCACAGATTTTTGCCTGAGATAACACTATAAGCGCACAAAAGTACATAGTAATGGTTCGGGATAGAATCCACAGAGACCAAAGGTAGCACGAAGAATTTCAGATCAAACAGCGGGGTAAAGTGAAAAAGATGTCTTTTAAAGGATGCAAATATCGATATTTAGAAAGCAAAATAGGCAAGCACGCAACGTCGGGGTTGTAGTTAAATCAAAGAAGTGTTGGGCATTGGGTATTCTCAGGGATACAATTAAATGTTGATTCAAATTATAGATTAGGGAACAAGTTTTAAACCGTCTTGAACTCAAACACTAATATAGAACTGATATACTTCCGTAGTATCAATTCCCTATGTATTAGAAACCTCGAGACTAACTTCCGTTGACTCTCGATTTCTAGTCATGCATTTTAAACAGGTTTGATAGGTTCACAATTCACTTAAACATCAACTTCCATTGATTTAAGATGAATTTCACATTTAGGATTCTTTCGGGCATTTAAACAAACACATTCTAGGCGTTAAACAACCTAAGATCAGAAACTAAGTGGCCAATTCAATTTCATGCACTACGAACAATCCTAGATTAAGTTCCAATTGATTAAATCCCTAATCATATAATTCTATATCAACAATTCACCAATCCCTATATGAGAACCCTAAACCCAACGAGTAGACTACTCACTCATGATAATCGCATCAACACAGATCTAATCAAAGAGTGACATGATTGTATTTAACAAAAATAAAGAGTAAGGGTTCAGAAAGCTTGTCAAATTCGAAGAACAGAAGATGCTTCTTCTCCCTAGGTTACAAATCTCTCTATTGCTCTCAAAAACACAGAAAAAGTGCATTATAAAACCTAAAAACGAGCCTGAGTGTTTTTATATGTAATATGGGTCTTCAAGCTTTGATTCTGGTTTAAAATAAGTGGTTTTGGTTGCGTCGAAACAGGGATCGATCGATCCTTGTCTCAAGATCGATTGATATCTGTCCTTCTACCAAGATACCCATTTCTGCGCATTCGTCTCCTTGTTGCCAGAATGCCAGGTGTTCAGTAAAATGGCCATAACTTTTGATCGCACCCTTTGGAGTTCCTTCAAATCACCTTCAAATTAAATCTAACTCTTGTGGCTGTCCTTAGTCAAAATTGCAGCTCGATTCAATGGTGAGAAGTTTGTCAATCAAGGCCAAACTTCTGACACTTCAGCATGATTCTGCATTCCAAATATCCGTTTTGTCTTAGATTGTTCTGTTTCTCTCCAAAGCAACCTAAAACCTGTAAAACCACTAAAGAGCACCAAAATACTCCAAAAAGAACCAAATACATATCAAAACACCATTTTCTCGAATAAAACATTAGTAAAAACCTATAAAATACGAAAACATCAGTATACAGGGATCACGCTGCTTTGAGACACTTATTAGCAAAGAAGGATGCTAAACCATGGTTGTTGAGATGGATTCTCCTCCTACAAGAATTTAATCTTGAGATTAAGGACAAAAAGGGAATTGAGAATGGAGTGGCGGATCACTTGTCAAGGATGAAGGTTGATGATGGACTACCAATTAATGACTCACTCCCGGAAGAACAAATCAACTCGGTGGAAACATTCTTCCTCATTGAGGGAAATCTCAAAAAATGGGAAGAAGAGAATGCGAGTGCGGTGACCATTACAACTCCTTGGTATGCCAATTTTGTCAATTACCTCGTAAGTGGAAAAGAGCCGCCGGATATGGGAACTTATTGGAAAAAGAAGTTCTACCGAGATCTTATGTGCTACTATTGGTATGATCCTTTCTTCTTCAAGCAATGCAAGGATCAATTATATAGAAGATGTTTTTCGGAGGAAGAAGATAAAGAAATCATCCTCAAATGCCATAGTGCTAATTATGGTGGAAACTTTGCCACTTTCAAGACGGTTCAAAAGGTCTTACAAGCGGGTTTTTGGTGGCCCACAATGTTCAATGATGCACATGAAGTTGTCTCCAAGTTTTTTGCTTGTCAAAGAAGAGAAAATATAACAAAGAGAAATGATATGCCATTAAATCATATTCTTGAAGTTGAAATTTTTGATGTGTAGACTTCATGGGACTTTTCCCTAAATCGAATGGAAACTTCTACATCTTAGTGGCGGTCGACTATGTCTCCTAGTGGGTAGAAGCGATAGCAAGCCTGACGAATGATGTAAGGGTAGTGATCAAGCTCTTCAAAACGATTATTTTTCCTAGATATGGCACTCCAAGGATAGTGATAAGTAATGGTGGAAGCCACTTCATCAACAAGGTTTTTGAGAAACTCTTGAAGGCTAATGGAATGAAACATAAACTGGCAACAACATACCACCGTCAAACTTCCGAACATGTAGAGGTATCCAATTGCCAAATCAAAGAAATACTAGAGAAGACGATCGGAGTGAATAGGAAGGATTGGTCTACAAAGCTTGATGAAACACATTGGGCATATAAAACGACATTCAAGACTCTTATTGGGACTACGCCCTTCAACCTCATTTATAGGAAATCTTTCCACTTACCTATTGAGTTAGACAACAAGCATTTTGGACTACAAGGAAGCTAAATTTCGACTTCAAGGAAGTTACGGAAAGAAGACTAGTGCAATTGGAAGAACTTGAGAACTTGAGGCAAAATGCTTATGAGAGCACGAAAATATGTTGGGATAAAAAATGGTCAAGACGAAATTGATGCCTAAAAACCTTAACGGAAACGTTGTCTCTCTTTCGGGAAAGAAAATAGTAAGAGGATTATCAATTCTGAGGCTATTGCCATCTAGTCGATTTCCTCTTAACAAAATATTGAAGCTCTACATCTAGCCAACCATAGACAATCACTTCGCAAAGTCTAGTCACTTGGGAGCAACTAAACGCGTGAATATCGAAATCAACGTACGAGACTTCTGAGAGATCTCAATAGACAAGTTTTGAAACAATAAGAAGTCACCGTAAACGTTGGATAACCACGTCGCTTCGAAAACATGAAAAACATGAACAACGGCAAGTCTAGCCCCCCAACAGGCGACTAGGCTCTTGACAAGTCTAGTCACCCAATTGGTGACTAGACTCTTGCAAAGTCTAGTTGCCTTTTGGACGACTAGACTTTCGGAAAGTCTAGTCATCCAATGGGCGAGAGACTCGTTCCAAGTCTAGTCCCCCATTGGGCCACTAGACTCTCGTAAGGTCTAGTCGCCTTATGGGCGACAGGACTAGTGCCAAGTCTAGTCGCCCATTGGGCAACAAGACTCTCGGAAAGTCTAGTCGCCAACGAGCGACTAGACACTGAAAACGTCTAGTCGCCCACGATTGACAAGACCACATCCCCCCGATCATCTTCTCCTTCGAATTTTTGTTCGATTGTCTCTTGTTTTGTCTCGATTGGAGTTTCCGTTAAAGTTTCGCGATAATAATCGTAAAGACTTGTTCTTTTCATAAGAACTTCGTATCGATCATATAAAACAATAACGGTTAACTTATGATTCCGAATGCGATAAAGTCCACTTATGATTCCGAATGAGAATGGGCCCAACTACGTCAACGATTTACTTGAGTTCCGTGAAGGATAAATGAAAAACGCGATAAAGTTAAAGTTTGAAGATTAATATGGAAAAATCGTGAAGATAAGGTCGGAAAAGGAAACAAGATCAACCTACGAAGGCATATAAAAGAGGGGTTGAGGAGAAGAACGAGGAGACACATAAACTTCATCACAATTCACACTTAGAGTAATTAGGTTTATTTTTGTTTTTGTTAGCGAGCTGCGTCTCAACTAGGTTCACAAGTCTTACGCTGTTAGAACTAGGATACTCGCCGACAGCTCTCGCGGCCATGGCTTATCAACTGTCGTAACGCACATAACAGATTTAGATTAAGATCTCTATTGCTCTACTTTGATTTT
The DNA here is from genome assembly GCA_900406275.1 of Anastatica hierochuntica. Classification (NCBI taxonomy): domain Eukaryota; kingdom Viridiplantae; phylum Streptophyta; class Magnoliopsida; order Brassicales; family Brassicaceae; genus Anastatica; species Anastatica hierochuntica. The sequence continues at coordinate 4,422 of OVAN01005664.1, read as the reverse complement.
CGATTCTCTTTTACTTTTTTATTCGTCATCTGTTATTTCGTACTTTGATCTGTCGTTGTTTGGTTTAGCAGAAATACGGGACATCAAGGAAAGTTAGGGTTTCCTGGCTTTCCTTCGATTACGATAATCGTCAGTGCGAGTTTCGCGCTAAAAAGAGAGTGCCTCTTCGTTCAGGGTACGAATCAATCTAACTCGCAGCCACAAAACGATAGATCATGACTACAGACCACCAGAACAATCAACCAGCTCATGACAGCGACAATGCCAATAATGACATTGAAAACACTCCGGTGTCAAACAACACCGCGGTCAACGCTGACGCAAACACCGCGGCGTTCGAGGAGATCAAACAGAAGTCGGCAGAACAAGAAAAACTAAATAGCTCTCTCGCTAAACAGGTTGAAACCCTAACCGTGAGGACTAGAACTATTCTTCAGCGCGGAGCTACCAGACTCCGCAGAAGTCGACTCGACTTCACCACTCCGCTCGGCTTCGCCAGAACGCGCATGAAAAACCATCGGAACAAAACCCCGATGTAATAACCCCTGTCGCGGCGCGAAATAACGTGGAAGACCCTCCAAATCCCGATAAGGGAACAGAGAAAAACGAAGTCGAGCGAATCGACCTGGACTTCAACGATTAATCCGATTCCACAGACGAAGATGTTGACATACACCCGAGAAGGGTCAAGGGTCGCGCAACATGGAAAGACTCTTAGCTCAACAAACCAATGAAAAAAGAAGAAGAAGAAATTATCTTCTGGCTAGAGCAAGAGAAACAGGCCGAGGAGCAGGCTTAAGCCATTCCCTGTACACACCGGCCGTCTTGAAAAAAGACCAGCGAGGATCTCGACGAGATTCGCGATCTCCGCGACTACATCGTGAAAAAAACGATAAAGGTTAAAGCGGAAAAATCGCAGATCCACCACGCAACCAGTGCCACGCTAGAGACCGATAGGCTTCTCGAAGAGGCTCGAAAAACTCCATTCATCGCTCGCATAACCAACACCAGAGTCTCAGATCCCAAAAAAGGTGAAAATCCCAATGTATGATGAATCCTCCGATCTGAAAGCTCACTTGCAGACTTTCCAGATCACGATGGCGAGATCCAAGCTCAACAAAGGTGAGAAAGTCTCTGGTTTCTGTCACCTTTTCATCAAGCGTCTCCAAGGGGCGGCCCTTATATGGTTCTCCCGTCTAAAACGAAACTCCATCAGAACTTTTCGTCAACTCTCCTCGGAATTTCTCAAACAATACTCCATGTTTATTGATAGAGAAACTTCTGACGTTGATCTATGGAGCCTCTCTCAGAGAGAAGATGAATCTCTCTGAGATTTTTTATGAACAGGTCCAAGATTGTAATGTCGAGAGTCAGCGGGATCAGCGACAAATTGGCAGTAGACGCGCACAGAAAAACCCTCTGGTACAAGTCGAAGTTCAGGAAGTGGATAGCTCCCGAAAAACCACACACTATTCAGGATGCGCTGCATAAGGTTACGGACTTCATCATTATCATCGAGGAGATGAAAGTTCTATCGCAAAAACACAAACCCGCGAAACCATCCTCGAAATACTTAACCTCTTAACAAAAAGCGAAAAAGAAGATCCCTTGTAATGAAAAGTATGTCCACCACGAGGGAGAAGAAGTGAGGGAGGGGGCACAACTACGCTGTCAATTTCTCGTTCAAACAAGGTAGGACGTTGGGAAACACCTGGACGCGAAACACGTCATACGACGAGAACACCTTCTACGAATTTCACCAAAGGAAAGGACACTCCACCACAAACTGCAAGGTTCTCGGAGCGAGACTAATTGGCAAAACTGCTCGCAGGGGAAATCTCAGACATAACGAGCGTAAAAGACCTCATACGCGATACAGATCGCCAACCCAGGACCGATAAGGCACCCCTAGGAGACGCCATATCTCAAGGAACTCTAGCGGATGGAAAACACGGAAGGAGACCCGACGACAAAGGCAACAACTCCAATCGTCGCAGAGTGAATATGATCATCGGAGGCTCGCAATACTTTCGTGACACCGTCTCATCGATAAAATCATATCATGAAAAGGCTGAGTGAAGCGAAAACTGGTATGCGCCACTCGACACCGCGAATGACACCATCACTTTCGAGGAATACAAAACTGTCGAGATCGACAAACCCCACAATGAACGTCACGTGATCGACCTCGTCATAAAAGATCTCGAAGTCGCCATGGTCCTCATCGACACAGGAAGTACCGTCGATATTATCTTCCGTGATACCGTCAACAGGATGAACATCAACAGGATGAAGATCAACTTATCTGAGGTCACACCCGCACCGAAACAACTCACGGGTTTCTTAGGAATGACGTCAATGATTCTCGGATCGATCAAGCTTCTGGTGATGGCCAAGGAGATAACGAAAGTTGTCAATTTTGCAGTCGTCAAACATCTTACCATCTATTATGTGATCATGGGAACACCATGGATAAACTCCATGAAGGCAATCCCATTGACCTACCACTTGGGCATTAAATTCCCGACTACCTATGGAATCGCCACAATCTGGGGATGCTAAAAAAAGTCACGACTCTGCTTCCTAGTCGAGCATAAGCTAAGACAAGTCGAAATGATGCCCATGGCCAAACAAAAAAAAATAAAGACAACTCGGCCGTCAGCCGAAGACACTTTGGAAAAAGACGTGCCAGAATCAACATCTCAAGAAACGGCTCAGTCCAAAAGAAACAAGAAAACTTTCGAGCCCAACATTCACAACAAAGAAATGTCCTCAACACTAGAGGAAATTTTCGACCCAGCTGTAGTCATCGAGACTAAAACGGTCGACGTAACTCTGCCAAACGAGTAATCACTCACGGCAACAAACTGAACTACGAGATGACTTGATCCTGGAAAGAGGTACGTAGGCAGCTCTTCACAAGAGGAATTCAGTTGTCCCCTCTCTAAAAAAGGGGGAGTGGGTGTACGTGTACTCGTATACTCGTATACTCCAACACTTTGTACTCGACACTTTTCGATTCGATTTCGGCAATAAATTTTTTCTTTTTATTTTTTGTATAAACAAAAAAGAGAAATCATACGAGAAAACCTTTCTTATAGAATCTTGACTATAGCATGTTCATCAACACATTTGACCATATAACGGAAAAACTTTCGGAAAAAGCGAGACGTCGCAAATTTCTAAGAAGAACACTCAGTCTAAAACTTCAAAATTTTGAACCCGTCGATTGGCCCCGACGGACGAACTAATCACTCACCTTAACATGCTCTTCACGAAGAATGAGTTCTCATACATCCGACTAGGATAATAGTGCGCTATAAAAGAAATCCAAATTTTTAGTCGGCACTTCCAGGCGACATAGAAATTGTCTTTGGAGAGATGCTAAGTTCCTGATTGATGCAAGTCATATAAGCCTAGAACTTATCGTACACTTCAATATCGAGACGGAATTAGGTCGAAGTCGAAAACGGGAAACGTTAGCCGGAGTTAGTCACCACACGCCCTAAAATTGAGAGTAAGCCTAAATTTTGCCCTAAACCCAGCACACTGGTCTTAAACATCTCAAGACATAGTATCTAACCGATACGAGATCCCAAAATTTGTCTCTTCGTCTATTTTCGTGTTTATAAGAATCCAAAAGACTAAGTCTCTCGAAAACTCACACCTGAAACAAAAAACAAAAATAGCGATCCTTCAAGGAATGGATATGAGACGACAACGCATAATCTTACTCCACTTATGCCGCACTACTCATACATTATCAAATCGAAAACACTGTTCATTAACACTAAACAGCAAGCTGATGCGGTTCTGAAGCCACATACGACTGACCCCAATAGATAGAAAGTGGTCACATTTGGACAAAACCTAACTTAAAATAGGGAACATACTCCCTATACATAACAACATCTCTTATTTACGAATCGTAATCAAAGTAACCTGACATCAAAAAACCGCCAACGCTAAACGGGTTCAAAGTCTGATCCAACGCGTCTTCTTCGCCTTGAGCGGTGTCCCCAACTTCGTCCGAATCGGGAGAAACAGGAATTGGGGCCCAGTGACCCCGAACCCTCTCTTCGATTGATGGGATCGAAGACTCAACATCCTTGCACTTCTTCATATGGCTGGACATTTCGAAGCTGTAGGAGTAATTGGAAAGCTGGGTGCACCACAAAGCACCAACATAGCCTTGACACTCACGGTATTCTCCAAAAGACTGTTGTGTGGACCTGTACTGGTCAAAGTCCACCGCAAACTGAACCGAACATTCAGCCACAACCATGGCAACCTCTCGTTTTCCGCGCCTATACACGCGACGAACCTGCGGTGCTTAGTTCCACGCCAACACCAAATGCCTAGCCTGATTCGCTGGTTTCAAGTTCTTTGGTGAAAAGTTTCATGCCAATCTTTAATGAATGT
>OVAN01005663.1:0-23036 GCA_900406275.1 Anastatica hierochuntica | reverse complement strand
GTGTAAATGTAAAATTTTTTTTCCTTTCAAGTGTATTTCTGTAAATTAATCAAAAATTAAAATGTTTTGATTGGTTTTTAAGATTAATTTTTTTAATGAAATGTCAACTTCTCATGACTCAAAAAGATGATGTGTCAACACATGGAAAGTCTCTACAACTATTATAGTATTGATCAGAGAGAGAATGTACAATTTTTAGAGTGTCAAGTAAACATATACAATGTCCTCAAAATGAGCATGCCGATATATGCGAATATATTTAACGCATGATGAATTCTTTGTATATGTCTTTTAATTGCGATGTTTGAGTAGTTACTCTGGCATCCAAAAGTCGAAACTTCCAAAACCTAACAAAATGGGTTTTACCTCACCATACACTCTCTATTTCACATAGAGCTATTTTAAGATTCTAATTTTGTTTTACGAAATGTATCGTTTTATATTTTCAATACGAATTTATAAATAAAATTTCACTTTTAATCTCATTATTTCAATGTATTAATCGGCAGAAGAATATTTTTTAGAACATAATAATAATTGGCAAAATTTAATCTAATAATTTTATTAATTTGTGTGAAAATGTCAAAATGACGCACTTTATAAAATATAATAGTAATCAATAATTTAGTGATGCAACCCATTATGCATAATTTTAAATCATTTTTTCAAGTACACAAGGATTGTTGATGATTGAGAATTATGGTTCGATGGTTAGAAATCTCTGGTTGTATTTCTATGGAGCAAAGGGTTTCGTGTCAAATCTCATTATTTCAATGTATTAATCGGCAGAAGAATATTTTTTAGAACATAATAATAATTGGCAAAATTTAATCTAATAATTTTATTAATTTGTGTGAAAATGTCAAAATGACGCACTTTATAAAATATAATAGTAATCAATAATTTAGTGATGCAACCCATTATGCATAATTTTAAATCATTTTTTCAAGTACACAATGATTGTTAATGATTGAGAATTATGGTTCGATGGTTAGAAATCTCTGGTTGTATTTCTATGGAGCAAAGGGTTTCGTGTCAAATCTCATTATTTCAATGTATTAATCGGCAGAAGAATATTTTTTAGAACATAATAATAATTGGCAAAATTTAATCTAATAATTTTATTAATTTGTGTGAAAATGTCAAAATGACGCACTTTATAAAATATAATAGTAATCAATAATTTAGTGATGCAACCCGTTATGCATAATTTAAAATCATTTTTTCAAGTACACAATGATTGTTAATGATTGAGAATTATGGTTCGATGGTTAGAAATCTTTGGTTGTATTTCTATGGAGCAAAGGGTTTTGTGTCAAATCGGATGTGCGACTTATTGGATGGGAGTGGTGGGATTTATTTGGGGTTATCGTTTGTGGGATTCTTCACTGGATCAGATAGGTAGGAAGCTTTGTTTCAATAAGACCATCGAAAGCAGGCGACAGTTCTGATTAGTGATTCACAGTTAACCTTGAGAGAGGACAGGACTCTGGAGGTGAAATTAATGGTGGAGGTGGAGGTGGAGGTGGAGGTGGAGAGGGGAGAGGGGAGGTTGAACTTTCGGGGTTGAGCTCTACGGGTTGAGTTGTTGGGGTTCTATGTCAGGTTCAATCAATGGTGTTGGGAGGAGGAGCAAGGTTGGATTAAGATCTCTGCATTTTTGTTGGAGATTGCACGACACAAGTTATGGGTTATCTCTATGGGCAAGGGCGTGATGAAGATTTTGGTTTCGCTAGTGGGTGGTTGTAATAACCCTCAATAAGAATTAGAAAACAGCGAAACCTAGTGAATGATCGAAGAAGGATAAAGGCCAAGAAAACAAACCAAGGATGATTTTAGTGAACGATCGACGTATTGAGAATTGTGTGAGGTGCGGGTAAAGCAAAAAAACTAAAGTTGGAATCATGAAGAAATAGCGGCACGGGAAGATTCCTAAGGAAATTTAGCGGATTGAAAACGACGACGGATCGTTCTAAAACGTCCTAAATGACCGGGGAAACTAAGCAGGGAAATTATTCTTGAGCCAATGAAGGAAAACGACATTGGGAGTAAATGGTAAGAATTTTCCCCAGAGAAAATTGTGTTTTCCTCCAAAAATAATTTCCCCGACTGTTCGGTACGTAATCGGCACGTTCAGATTCGAGAAACGATCGTCTTGGCATGCTCGGATCCGATCGGGCACTGTTTAGCACATCCAGATACGTTCAGACTGGTGTAAGATGCGTTTGGACGGGTGATCAGGCTGCGTGCATGCGTGTCTGCTTCACCTGCCTGCCTGGTCGGACATGCCGAGCAGGTGCCAGGTGTCTCCGAGCGGAGAAAGCTCGGTATCTTGCCTGCTGACTCACCGGTTTAGCACCACTCCGAACGTGTTTTAGAGAATTCTCTCATGCCTAGGCGAGTTTTTGGAGAATCTCTTCGTGCACAAGTGAGTTTTTGGAGTTTTTGCTCGTGCCTAAGTAAGTTTCTACCGAGAAACTATCGTGCACGACGATCAAGAAGTTTCTCAGGTAAGCCGATCGATGGGAAACTTTGAATACACGACTGTTCTAGTTTCCGATCGTGCATCCGACTGCCGTTTGTTGTTCGAATTCTCAAGGAAGCACAAACTCGACCCGAAGCCTTGGGGAATCTGTTCGGAAGGTCGCTAAGTCACGTTCGAAATTAGTTGAGCTCTCGGTTGTGCCATGGAGGAAACTTTATGAGATCAGTCTGTGGGTTCCCGATAAGGAGTTAATCTCTCGGTAAGGCCTTGGTTACCCGAACGTTGATTTCTGAATAGCTTTGCCCGAGCCATTCTTCCCGAATAGTTTTCTCGACCGTTAACCCTACGTTCCCGACTGTTCTAAACCTAGGATTTCTGTAGGCTATTAGGCTCGACTATGTTCAACCACTGTTTTTTGATTAGCCAAAACAGTGCTGAAAGTCTAAGGTGAATCTCGGTTATAGGGTTGTATGTGTTTGTGCGGTTAGTGCCTGCAAAACAAGAGAATTTGTGTGATGCATGATGATTGATGGCATGTTATTTATGTGATATTTGTTGATTGTGTGATGCATGTTGTTGTGAGAGATACTGGGTTATATCGTTCGGGCCTCGGCTCGGGGGGTATAACATATATGTTGTGATGTGATGTTATGTGCATGTTGCGTGTTGTATCGTTTGAACTTCGGTTTGGAAGATATACTTTATATGTCCTGGGTTCACTTGGTGAGGAATCCTAATTTAATTGCAAACGTGTTCGCTTGGTGAGGAACACGTAGTGTGAGCCCGACACTCGGGTAGAGTGTCGGGAGAGTCATTTGTATCCACCTAGAGGCCATAGCTTGTCGGGGTCGTACCAAATTAGTCTCGACAGGTTATGTTGAGCACGGTGATAGGGCTAGCTACCCTCGACCGGTGTAGACAGGCCACATGACGTGCGACAAGTGTGTGTGTTCCAGGCCATCGACTTTTTAGACATTGTGTCTAGGGTCAATGTGCGCAAGAAGATATGTGTGAGGGATTGTGGAATGCGAAATGTGAAATGTTGAGTATGGATTGTGGTTGATGGTTGGTGGGATTACCAATGGCAAGGGGCAAACCTCGATAATCCAATGGGATCAACCACTCTCGAGGGAGTGGAGGTGTGTTGCATTGCATGATATTTATTTGAGTGTTGGCATAGGTTGTTTGACTGAACGTTATGATATATTGTTGTTTGTTTACTATTATGTACATCTCGTATCAGTAAGTTAGTTTAGACCCGTTTTCACTGAGCAAATTAGTCGCTCATTAGATTCTTTGTTTTGCAGGAAACGATTAGTGGAGGACTTGACGAGTGTGGAGGAGACGACGTGACCGATGTTGTTTTCTTTTCCCCTTTTTGCTAAAAGTTATGTTTGTATTATATAACGTACAAACTTTTGGAGCATTAGGATCAAGGTGTATAATGTTTGTATGATGTTTAACAATTAATATATATAATTTATAAAATGTTTAAATAACTAAAACCTAAGTTTCACCTGAAAGCGGAGTCCTGGTCCAGGACGAACCAACTAGCGGGTTAGCTTAGGACGCCCGACCAAAGGTTAATTCCGATAGGGATGTACGTTCGGTTTTCAGTTTGGGAATTCTTGAATGTGTTTCGGAATTCTTGGTATGAGGGTTCGAGCGTACATCAGTAGCATCTCCCGTTTAGTAAAAGGTTTGCTTAATTGGTCGTACATGTTCTTGTTTGATTGTTGTGCAGTTAATTAAGTTAACTTTGACATAGACCGTATCGGGGGTGTTACAGTGGTGGTGGTGATTGGAATCGGTTGGCCTGGGTTCTGATAGCATGTGGTGTTGGTTAATGGCGAGTTATGGTAGTGAGGAGTCATCGGCTATGGAGTTTCTTTTGTCACTTGGTGGAGTTTAGTTTCGGTTGGATCCTGCTTTTTTTATTGGTTGGAGAGAAGGAGATTGATGTTGGAATCAATTTTGGATCAAATGAGATGTGGGGTTTCTTAGGAAAGAGAGATGGATCTGTCAGGTGTATAAAGTGGAGGAGATTAAGGGAGATTTTGTACGAGATATGGGAAGAGTTTATTTCAGGGTGGTAATTGAGTCAATCAAAATTTTGGAGCAGAGTTAGGAAGGTTCTCTCAGGGAAGATGGAGCGACTTTATAAAGATTTGTTTGATTTTTTAGTCACGATTCTGGGGGAGAGATTGGACTTGGAATAGTTAGTATATATGGAATGTTGGGTGGAGAGATTCACAACATTGTATATTGTTTCAGAATGTGTTTTTCAACAGATTTGTGTTGTTAAGAGGTCTCTTTCTTATCTTAATACTTTCTCCAGTCTTGTTTGTTTCATTTATGTGTGGTAGAATTGGGAAACTATACCGCATAGCAGAATGATGCCGAAGGTCAAGAGAGAGAAATTTGTCGCAATGGGGGTTTCTATGCTGAGAATCAAAGTCCCAAAATTTGACAATGCAACTTTGATTGAGAGGTATTCAAAGGCGCTGATTAGGAGGTGCGTGAAACCGGCGATTCAATATATGAAAACCTTCCTTTACATTCTCCCACAGATTTGGAAGGTTGAGGATAGGGTTGCTGGTGCTAGTGCTGGTGCTGGTTTGGGGATTGGAAGATTTCAATTTTATTTTGTTAGGTGGGAGGATATCAAAGAGGTGTCGACGATGTCGCCGTTTCATTTTGATCAGTGGGTGTTACCCCTTGTGAGGTGGGAACTGATGGTGGACCAACAATAGCCCTCCGTTGTTACATTTTGGACTCATGTATTGGGGATTCCATTACACTTCTAGGCATATCTGATTTTCAAGTCGTTCGGGTTAACATTGGGAACAGTAAAGTAAGTAGACTTGGATAATGGACGAGTACAGGTTATTGTGAATGATTCCAAACCACTTTATTTTGAAACCTCTATGGAATTTCAATGTGCAAAGGAGACATCAGTGGTTTTACGGTATGACAGGTTGTATGGATACTGCGTGAAGTGTTTTAGCTTATGTCATGATCAAGAGTTTTTGACCTCTACGGGGTGATAGGAATGAAAATTAGGGGTCGGGTGCTAGAAATGGTAATTCGGGACCTGGTTTTTATGATGGACAAAGTCATGAACCGATGGCGTTAAGTTCTAAAGGGGCGACGCAACAAAGAGACAAAAAGATACACACAATCCGACCAGCAATCGTGTGCATCACCATCATGGTTAAGGGAAGGACGTGGTAAATAGGCCAGAGATGGAGAAAGATTGGTATGGTAAGGAAGGATGGAGTAACAAAGGACAATTTGATTGCTTGGGAGGTGAGAGTTCCTTGAAGTATTTCAGGAAACCAGTCGCGACACAACCTTTGATCTCGAGCCAAAAGAGTCTATGAAGATGGTTGGTGTGGAAGTCGAGGGCTGTGATGGAGGGTATCGGTTCTGCAACAGAGTTGAAACCAACTCTTCGTACTTGTAAGGTTCTGGTTTTTTAGCCGAACGAGGATGAAGTTCAGAACTTAGCGGTGTTAGGGATTTTTGGTTCAGATGCGATGGTCGGTGAGACCTCACTGTCGGTCGAGGGAGTGAATTGAAGCTCCCAACAGTTGGTGAGGATTTGAAAGAGGGACAACTTTCCATATTTTTGTCTGATGATGGTGTCACCGAAGGTGCCAGGTGTGAAATGATTTTTGCAAGGTGGTGAAGAGAGGGACATAGAGAAGGTTCTGGTCAAGGGTGATGAATAGGCAGAGGATGGTGACGTGATGGTTGATGTGGAGGAGATGGTCTCAAGTGATGACAAGGTGGTGGAAGGATTGTTCGTCGGGCTTGTAACTTTCAGGTTTCGAAGGCTATCAAACTAATTTCTCAGAGTAATAATGTGGTAATGAAGAAGGTGATGAGAAACACAACATTGCTCCTTGGGACGTGTTCCAAGAAGCGCAATGTTCATATGTTAGCATTTCCTAAGAAAAGAATGGTTTCAAAGAATTTAGTCTGGATTAGTGACAGACTTTACCAGGCGAGTAGCAATGGAGTATGGGTAAGTAGGGTATTGTTCCCCTTTCAAAATAATCTTCTGATTAATGCGAATTCTGAGTTAAATTGTCAAGAAATGGATAATAAGCTGACAGTAAGCTACATGCAGGACTTAATAAAGAAGTATAAGTCGAAGTTTTAATACTTCACAAGCAAACACATGATTTTCTTTTTAATGCAAAATTTTCAATTTCATTTTGGTTATAACATGATTGTAATGAAAGACCCGTGTGAAACTAGTGGTGGTCTTGCCTTATTTTATAATAAAGATTACGATGTTAAAGTTTTATGTGTTAGTAATCAGATTATTGATATCGACGCTTATATGATTGGAAAATGGTTTTTGTTTCATTTGTGTATGACAATACGATTATTAACAATTGAGAGCAAGTGTGGGAGCGATTAATTCGGTATGGTACCCATGTGGAAACAAAAAAGTATAAACATGTAGCTTAGGGAGAGTGATTACAACCCAAAAATTTTTATGCACAGATGAAGCATAAAATGTTAATGAATCAAATTATGAGTCTCCATGACTCCTCGAGAGTATAGGTAATGAAGGATACAGATGTCCGCAATATTATGATAAATTATTTTGAGGAAATTTTACAGCGTCATGCCCATCGAATTTTGAGAAATTTCCGGTCGAGATTTCCTCATTAATATATGATCCAATAAATGAGAAGCTTACAACTAATCCTACAGGGAACAAGGTACGTAAGACACTTTTTATGATGCATTCAAAGAAAGCATCGAGGCCAGATGGGATGATAGTTTTATTTTTCTAGAAGTCGTGGCATATAATTAAATTGAATTTGGTGGGATTGGTCAATAATTTTCTTCAGAATAGGCAATTCAGGCAAAAGAAAACATGACCAATATTTGTCTTATCCTGAAATCGGAGAGACCAACAAAAATAACATAATTTTGCCAATAAACATATGTAATGCTGGCTACTAGATAATTTCAAAGATTATTTGCCAAATGTTAAAGATGGTGTTGTCGACTTTGATTTTGGATTCGCAATAAGCTTTTCTCCCTAGTAGGTTAATTTCAGATAACGTTCTTATAACACATAAAATGTTCCATGGCTTACATACCAATCAGCTGTGTAAAACCAAATTTATCGCGATCTAAACCGATATGAGCAAAGCATATGACCGGGCATAGTGGTCTTTTTTCGAGGAACTGTTAAGAATGTTCACTTTGCAAAGAAATGGGCTGATGAATGATGTGGTGTATTAAATCGGTTAAATATAGGGTCATTATCAATGGGCAACCGCACAAAATGATTTCGCCTAATCAGGACCTTAAGCAGGGTCCTCTCTCTCCGTATTTATTTATACTTTGTATAGAGGCTTTGATTGCGAATTTCAAGAAAGCGAAGAGAACAAAGTTAATTACATGTTTAAAGGTTGCTAAATCAAGTTCGGGTATCTCTCGCTTTTTGATTGCGAAGGATAGTTAATTCTTTTGCAAGGCAACGAGAGAAAAAGGGAATGTTGTTTTAAACAGTTTAAAACAATACAAAAAGGTAAAAATAAATTTTGCAAATCATCAATCCATTTTGGACACACAATTATAGGTTTCATTTAGGCATAATAATTGAAAGGTTTATTGCGGATTACTACTATGAAGTATGGGTTCATATTTATATCTTCCGGACAGTTTAGGTGGTGCAAAAATGAAAAAAATTCTCTTTAGTTAGAGAACGGTTACAAGACCGAATTATGGGTGCACATCAAAGTTTCTCTCACAAGGCGATAAGGATGTGCTTATTAAGCAGGTGGCGGCAACTTTAGCTACATATGTTATGTCTTGTTTTAGAGTATCCAAGGTTATCACCTCTAAACTTACTAGTGCGGTAGCTAACTTTTGGTGGAGTTCAAATGGACAACAATGATGGTTACATTGGTTATCTTGGAAAAATGTGTCGATCAAAATCTGAAGAGGGTATTGATTTTTTCTATACAACTTTACTGGCAAAAAAACTTTTAAGGCTCATAGATGTTCCAAATTTTGTTTTTACGAGGATGTTTAAGGGGAGGTACTACCGAAAAGAAACAACCTTCTAGATCTCTGGTTAAAAAATGGCTTTTAAACGGGTGAGTACAGATTTTTCCATACCAGTATGGGAGGAACCTTGGATACCAACCGTTTCTCGGAGACCAGTTACTTGCATAGGATAACATTGTCCAAATATAACGGGCAATCAACTGATTGAACCATTGACTCAATCTTGGAACATTTCTTTACTTAATGCAATTATGGTTCCGTCTGACATGGAGATTATTACAAGCATACCAATTGGTTTCTCTTTTCTTTGAGATTTATTAGGATGACATTTTAGTAAATCCGATAAATATACGACTAAGTCTAATTATTGGGTAGGATGAGAGGGACTAACAAGAGCCTAAGTAACGATCGACTTGGGCTGAATATTGCACCTCTCTTGAATCATGTATGGAAGATTGATTTTCCTTCGAAACTGAGACATTTTCTATGGAAAATCCTTACAGGACACATCTCGATAAATGGGAACCTACAAAAAAGAGGTATCAATTGTGAGCTACATTGTGTTCGTTGTGCTGCATACACAGAAATGGTGAATCATGCCTTTTACTAATGTCCACCAGCGGCCCAAACATAGGCTTTGTCTATGTACCGTCGATTGTGGAAAAGTTTCCAACAAAGTCAATTTTTACAAATTTGGATTACCTATTCTGGAGGGCACCTACGAATGATCAAAATTTAAGATATCCATGAATTTTGTGGTATATTTGGAAAGTCAAGAATGATAAGATTTTTAATAATATGGACCTAAATTTTCAAGAGATGTTGGCAATCATGGAGAGGGAGGCCACTATGTGGGTGTCAGCTCATGCAGAGAAGTTTCCGGTAGAGTCGCCAAAGGAGCTGCCCATAGTACCAAGTTCGATTTTATCATATTTTTTTGGCCACTGGTATCACATTGATGGATCCTGTAAGGAAGGAGAAACTTTCTCATAAATGACATAATACTTTTATCAGGAGGGAGCCGCCGGCGCAACTATGGGAGTGAGGGAAGTACGCCAAAGTCTTAACATAAATTGTTGACAAAAAATGTTTAATAATGTATAAGTTTGACTGAACTTTATAAATCAATATCATCTTAGTTGATATCACCATAGTGCATAAATTTATACCTTTACAACAAATTTTGATTTAGTTGATGTCATCTTATAAAGTTAAGTAAATCTAACACTTTTAAATAATAATTTTTTTTATTGAATTAGATGGTTTAAATGATGCCTAATTTGATTAACTTCAAGAATTAATTGCTTTTTTCCTCACAAAGTAATCTTATTATAAACGCCAAATAAGAGAAATAGAGTCAGAAACGGAACAACTACAGCTAAAAGCTATAGTCGAAAGACTACTAATGAGAGAGAGAGAGAGAGAGAGAGGAACATTCAGCTAAATCCTCCGAACTCTCAGACTTTAACAAATCGCTCAACCACGATGGTGCACCAAAAGTCATATAAGATTGTCGGTGGTCATCCATAGTAACACTTGGTGCAACACGAACGATTGGCACTATGAACATGCATCAAAAATGTTCACTCTATTTAATTATAAAGCAAAGCTTTAACACTCATGCCAATATGGAGTTTCAATGATTGTTGCAGTCAAATACGTCACATTAATAGAAAATATCACCTTTAAGACACATGACTGCATATATTCACAACAACTCACATGAAACTATTGTGCACCACAAACCACATAAGATTGTCGACGGTTATCCATAGTAACACTCGTGCAACACGAACAATTTGCATTATGAATATCCATCGAAATTTTCCACTCTGGAATTTAATTCTAAAGCAAAGCTTTGACACGCATGCCAATATATGGAGGTCCAATGATTGATTCAGTCAAGTCTGATGCATTGATCGAAAATATCACCATTGAGATACATGACTGCATATACTCACAACAACTCAAATGAAGCTATTATATTTTTCCATGAAAGGATCATCAATAAGGCTAAATGACATGTGACTATGAAAATAATATCCTTTTGATGGATGTTTAGGATCCAAGCAGCTCCATCTATTTGTTTTTTCTTCTACTAAGTAAAAAAAAATATTGCTTGTAAACAAATTAATTGGAGGGTGGTGCCAACGAGAATTGTTGACAACTGATTTTACAACATTACCAATCATAAAAAATACCTCGCATGCTTGCACCTGAAACCATTCTTTGACATCATTATATATCTTAGTGACAGTTTATGCTGAATAGAATTGAATTCCTTCATAAAATATATTGTTTTGGTTCTTCCACAAGGTCTAAATGGTTCAAAGAAAATATCTTCTAACATTCATAGGTAACCGAGAATCTTTGGTTCTCTGTAGCATGAAGTGGACGTCAGAGAAGATAAAGCTCTTCACAAAATCGACAAAGGAAAGTTGGACAACACCCAAAATCTTGCTATAGAGTATGTAAATATAACATGATTGATCGATTCATTCTCATAACCACATAACCCGCAACACGCATCAATCTCCATACCTCTCATAAACACATTATAAACAGAGCTAAAGCACTTGAAGCTGCTTCGATAACAGAAAATTTTATATATCTACTAATTGACATTGATATCATTATTTTAAAGTTAAATAAACCTAAATTTTTTAGTAAAAAAACTTTTTTATTGAGTGAAGTTGTTTAAATTGCGTATAAGTTAGATTGAGCTTTGAAAATTAATAATTTAATAGCGCATAAATTTATATATCTACTAATTAACTATTGATATGAATTTTATAAAGTCAACCAAAGTCAATGATTTTCAATTAAACGATGTCTAATTTTGTTAAACTTCGAGAATCAATTTTTTCCCGTTGAAAATATTTTGATTTAAACGCGTAAGAAAAGAAACAAAGTAAAAAACAGAACAAGTGAACTAAATTTATAATTTTACAAAGTCAACCAAATCCATTTTTAGTTAAATGGCGTTTAATTTTATTAAACTTCGAAAATCAATAGTTTTTTTCATGAAAAATAATTTTTTGTCAGAACATGGAAAAGAATTTCATTTCAAACGTCGAAGAAGAGAAATGAGTTAGAAACAGAACAACTGCAAATAAAGTTATAATCAAAAGACTACTAACAAAAGTTTGATTGAGTTGTGCAAATTAGTAGTTTAATAACGCATAAATCTAAACATTTACTATTAAACTATAGATATCAATTCTATAAAGTAAACCAAATCCAATTCTTTCAAAGATACATTTTATCATTGAACTAATTTTTTACATAATGTAAAATTTGACAAATTAATGAAAAGAAATTTAACAAAGCCGAAAATTTATACATCTACTAATTGATTGTGAATATCATCCTTACAAATTCAACTAAATGTAAAGTTAAAAAATAATACATCTTTTTATTAAACACAATTGTTTAATTAACGTAAAAGTTTGACTGAACTTTACAAATTAGTACTCAATAATCTCGTAACGTATGAATTTAATTAATTTTAGAAATTTTTTGATACAAGTAATAATTTTAGTAATATTTTTAACCTATGCAAATGAATGACAACATATTTTATGCAATATAATTAAATTCTGCTAGTTGACTAGGAAAACAATTTAGAATCTAAGAAATCATGCATCCAAGGGGAAGAAGGAAACCCCTTTGGTTTGTTGAAAAAAGAAATAAAAAAAAGATAATAAAAATATTGCCAAAGAGAAAATCTTAATAAAATTTTAGCAAATAAAGGAAACAAATTAGATTTTGTTTTAACTATAATCCCGCTCCTCTTGAGTCTCGACGAAACTAATAAAAACCCTAAACTCGATAATAAGAAACAGAAATCGAAAAGAAAGAACCAAAGTAAGTTTTATTTTTGATATAAATGGTCATTACAAGACAAAATCATACTCTCAAAATCTCCCAAAAACAAAAAAAAACATACATTTAACCCTACAATAAAAAAACCCAACTAGTACCCACTACTCTCTCTCTCTCTCTTATCAAAAAAACAAAAGAGCCTCTTCTCCTTCTCCTCTCTCTCTCAGTGAAGAGGAAACCAAAAAAAAAAGAAATTTTAATCAAAGCCATGGATCCGGGAGATCCTACTTCCATACTCTTCACAAAGATCAGAACTTTGGAACCAGATTTCGCCTCGAAAATCATTGGTTACTTGCTTTTACAGGACTTGGGTAAGAGAGATTTGATGCGTCTTGCTCTTGGACCCGACACTCTCTTACAGTCCGTCTGTCTCAAAGCTAAATCCGCTTTGGGTCTTAATGGATCTTCTTCTTCCTCTGCCTCCACGCCATTGAACCCTATCTCTAGACCCATTAACATCCACCGTCATTCCCCGAGAACGCCGCCGGGAAATGGGTTTGTGGAGTTCTCGAGGAACCCTTCCCTCAACACTTCTGGCTCACTTGGGAGTAACCCTAACATGATTTCGAGTCCTTTCCAGACAAGTTCGTCTCTTTTCGCTTCAGATGGTGGTGGTGGTGGTTCTGGTGACGCCACTGCAGGAAACGGCGATTTACTCGACGAGCAACAACTCGGTAACTACTTGTCGTTCCTTAACGATTCGTCATCGAAGAACAACAGCGACGAATCTTTGGATCCGTTCGGGTTCTCGGCGGACAGTGACGACGCGCATCTGCACAAGAGGAGTTTCTCGGCGAGCGATGCTTGTTTCGGGTCAGAGGAACATGGGTTTGGCGGCGGCGGTTATAACAGGTTCACACACGGTGGTGGTTTGGGTGATGACTTCGATTCTCCTGGTGGGTTTGGCTCGCGGGATTACATTTGCAGACAGCAAGAGGAGTTTCTGAGGATGAAGATGGTTCAAAGGCAGCGAATGGCCGCTGCTCAGTATCTAGCGGCTAGTGGTTCTCCAATGTCGTATGACAAAGGCATCAATTTCCTCTTGCATCGCAATGCACATAGGTAGTAATCATGCAATGAACCCTCTTTGTTGCCTAATAAGAATGTAGAATCTAAGGCCATGAGCCTTGCTTTTTATCAGTGGTTCATGGAAAAGTTTTAATCTTTTTGCATTTAGATGTCAATTATTGCTTTGATTACTTGTAGTTGTTGAAGTCATTTTCGCATGGTTTACTACTTTTGGTATATTCACTTACATGCTAGTGATTTGCTTTTTGGTTTTTTCTTCTTCTAAGGCTCTGGGTTTGATTTATTCTGTTGTTTAAGTGTGTCTTATCTTTTTAGATCATACAACTCCAAGATGTCTTTTTTTTCTCAGAAGGCTTAAGCTTTGTCTTTGATGTTGTGATGTAAATTCTTAGTTTTTCTATTTGGTGGTGTTTTGTTTTTGCAGATCAGGAGCAGCACAGTATGGCGAAGAGGGTTACTGGTTTGGTAGTCCAGGCCGACACGAAAGGGAGGATTTTATGGGATTGGGAGATAAATCTAACTCTGCATCTAAGCAGATTTACTTGACATTTCCAGCTGACAGCTCCTTCACAGATGAAGATGTCTCCAATTATTTTGGGTATCTTTCAAAGCTGTTATGTGTTTGCATCAGTAATGGTGGTATACTACTAATGTTTACGTGGCTCTTTTGATAAAATCTATCATGTTTGTTGTTTTTTGTTGTAGCAACTTTGGACCAGTGCAAGATGTTAGGATTCCATACCAGCAGAAAAGGATGTTTGGGTTTGTCACTTTTGTCCACTCTGAAACTGTGAGGATCATATTGGCCAGAGGAAACCCTCATTTCATCTGCGACTCGCGTGTGCTTGTTAAACCTTACAAAGAGAAAGGAAGAATCCTTGAAAAGTATGTTGAAACCACCTCTTATGCCTGATACGATTTTCTTCGCTCTCTTTTTCATATTCTTCTCTGATGTGCTTCCTTCTCATTCAATAACTTTCCATCAAACAACAGCAGGAGGCAGCAGCAGCAACTGCTGCAGCAGATGGAGAGGGCGAACTTTTCTCCTGGTTCAAGTCCATCTGGAATGGATTCCAGGGATCTCTTTGATTGCCACCTTGGTAAGTTGAATTTCTTTCCTCCACTTGTTTGGCCATATCATTATGGTTTCATTAGAATGTACTAAGACCACTCTTGTTTTGTTTGCTACCAGCACCAAGGATGTTTTCTAACACACAGGAGATGCTGAGGAGAAAAGCTGAGCAAGCTGACTTGCAACAAGCAATAGAATTCCAGAGGAGGAGATTTCTCAATCTTCAGTTGCCCGACATGGAGAGTGAGTCGTTTCACAATCACCAGCGCAGTCTTTCCATTGGTTCTCCCGTTCATTTTCCCTCACGTGCCAATCAAAGCATGCTCTTTCGATCAGATAGCTCCTGTGAAGAAGTCATAGAAGGTTATTCTATCTTCCCTACAAGGAACTTTTCTTAACATAACTTGTATTCATCCTTTTCTTTGTAATGTCCTTCCCTTTTAGCAGGTAATGGTGATTCTGGACATTTTCAGTCTGAAGCAAGCCAAGCTTTTCCGAGTGATGCTGATCATAACAACTGCCAAGAACATGGTTACAATAACAATGTCAGCAAAGGGTATGATTCATTTTCATAATTTTCAGGGCTTTAAGTCTTCTCTGTTAGCAGATTCAAAACTGGCGACATCCATTCTTATCCGAGTTTTAATTCTCATTGCTCAAGGCAAGAGACAAGTCTGGAGAATGTTTTGCCTGATAGCTTCTTTGCTTCCCCATCAAAGACTGGTGAAACCCAACAGCCCGAGTCTGAGAAAGAGATCTGTGCCACTCTCTCTGTTACTACAGAAAATCAGCCAGCCTCGACACTTCAATCAGCTTAGCCCTTGGTAAGTGCAAAATCTCCATTACGCCCAACACAATATCGCATAACAATTATTAACACATATGCGAATTCTTTTCCTCGAACTTTCCAGGGGCGGTGGAAGGAGTAAGAAACAAGTTAATGCGTGAAAAGGTAAGGCATTTTTAGTCATTCTGCAACTCTAAGATCCTTTCAAATGTTATTATCGGTTTTTAAACTGTTGAGATGGTTTTAAAATCTTTGGTTGCAGAAAAGTAGAGACTGATAAAAGCAGGAAGTAGAAGTATTTTGTCTATATGTAGAAGCTAAAGCCGGTTTTATAACAACATGAAACAGAAAGATGGGTAGAGAGAGCAGTTAGGATTTTTACATATATCTCGAAAAAGGCGGTTGCAGAATGTGCCAATCTGCAATAGAAACTTACAACTAAGTACTAACCTCGACAGAGCATTGATAGGGAGCACAATACAGTTTACTGAAAACTTTGAAGTTTTTAATGCTTTTGTCTGTTCATCATCGATGATTGGTTTACCTTTTTTACCGGGTCACAAGCCCTGGTTCCTGAACAAGGCTACTTCAGTTGTCAGTAATGAATATCTTTTTCTCTTGTTCGTTTTTTGAGACTGTCTTCTCTGATACAATTCTATATTCTAATTTGCGAATCCATGTTAAGATGAATGTAAATCAAGCTCGAACTTAAAACTTTGATACATAATCTATATCAGGACAGCAAACTGACATAGGACTGAAACAAAAAAAAACAGTTTTGTTCTCTCCCTCCATGGCTTAAGGTTATATCAAAAGTTAAAGTTGATGAAGAGATGAAAGTGCTTCGCATGTGTTTCTCGAGATTCGGTCATGTATTGGTTCCTGTCGGATAGAAATACAAATATCAATACGCAAATCTCTAATGTAACAAATCACAACATGGGATAGATAAAAGTGAAGACTTTTGGATGAACATGATCATACCTGAGTCGGAAGAATGTCGATTCTTGATCCAGTGATTGTTTCATACAAGAAAATGTACCTGCCATTGTAAAGGGTTCGTCAATAAGTTCTTACAACCAAAGACGACTTGCGAAAGCTAACAGAGTCCAGCTAATGTATAATATCAAAGTCTAAAGAGTATAGAGGTTAAATTTTTATTCCCATATCGTAAACGTATTGTAGAGAAAAGCTATAACACAGTCTAATACATATCCAAGCACATACCGCCAGGCTAATTCAGTTACTAGCTCTGCAGGAGCAGCGGGCAGGACCTGACAAATATGGTCATCGACAGAAATGGTTTTAGTAGAGGATCTTTGATAAAGCAGAGCAAAGCTAGAAATTACATTGTGAAGATGTAAGCATACCTCGTCTTCATATGGATTGCAATTCTCTTTAAACCAGAGTCTTAGGAACTCCTGTTTGGTAAAACAAAGAGTGAAAATGCAATGAACAAAGTACTCTCAACCCAATGAAACCTGAATTGAGCTGTATGTGCTGAGAGCAAAAACAGGAAAACTACTCACCTTATCAACATTTTCAGGCTCAAGGCCTTTCTGGAAACGCTCTTCATATGATCCTGCAAGCCAGTATCTGCTTGAATCCGGCGTGTGAATCTATACAAAATGTGTACCAGTAGATAATTTTAATCAGCGGTTCTGGCAGTTGTGCAGATTTGTGTTGAACTGTGCATTCCTAGAGAGATGACATGGAAACAAGGAGAAAATAAAACTAACCTCATCAATCAACAAGATTGAGCCATCACTACTTCTTCCAAACTCATATTTTGTGTCCACCAATATCAGTCCATGCTCCTTGGCGACCCGCTGAATAAAGCATAATATATTTAGAATCTAAAAGAGCTTCTAACAAAGCACACTATTTGGGTACTGAAGCAGCAAAATGCATAATCTGATTTCTTGAGATCTTTCAATTATTATATTCTTGAAACCACTACAGTCTATTGCTTTAGATGGAGGGGTTCAAACTTACCTGCCCAAACTCAAACAAGCTCAAAGCTTTCATACTTGCTTCGTCAAATTCAGCTTGGGTCATGAACCCTCGGTCAACTATCTGCAAGAATCATTTGGCGGATAAAAAGCAACACATAATTAAGCAACTATGGGTGAAACAAATTTCGTGTTACAGCTAAGCATACCGCTGAGATAGCAAACTAAAGACTGAAAAAATGCTCGTTTCATATTTTGTGTTTTCTACTTTGTTCCACAGTGACACAGATTATTATACCTCATTAGGAGTTATTGGCACATCATGATCCTCAGCTTTTGTTGTTGGTGTAAGTATATTAGCTGGAAGCTTCTGGTTTTTTACTAATCCTGCAAAATTTAGTAATCAGCATTTCAATGATCTTCTAAGAGGAACTTAAAGAAGAAGCCAACTCATAAATGGCAACAAAAGAAAATGTACCATCTGAAAGCACATTCCCACAATAGTTTCTAACACCTTTCTTGTATACTGTCCATAAAGACGTGTCAGTACTTCCAGTCACATATCCTCGAACTACAAATAACAAATAGAAAAGAGAGTTTAGAACAAAAGCAGACATAGGCTTCATAGGGAAGTATCTGACAAGTTACTTTGTATTTAGATTGAATTAACTAACTAACCCACAAATTCTACGGGAAAAACAGAGCATTTCTTTGCTATAACAACATTCTTATCAGGAGATGAAACAATTGCATTTGAAGTGATGTGTTGTGTGTTATTGAACCACCACAAACTTGTCTCGTTAAGAACCTGAAAGTTAAAGTTAAGCAGCACAAAATTCATATCATTTTGATCCACAGACCTGCAAAGAATACAGTGCCACATTTTATCCAACTTAACTGTACATCACAAATGTTGAGAAAACCAAACCTGGCCTTTGAACGGAATTAAAGCAAGACTTCTGTCGAATGCACTCAGCCGATCAGTAGTTATAAGAACCAGATAATCACCAGCATCATATATATCTCTGACCTGCAATTACCACTTGTTTGGTTTAACCACATACTTTGGCCACTGTAGAGACAACAATGGAATGAAAAGGAAGCACCACACGAACCTTTCCCTTGATTCTAGATTTCAGGCCAGGAACAGTGGCTAGAAGATTCGTATCAGAGAGACAGTTAGAGAGCGATTCTTTGATTGTGCCAAGAACCTCTCCTTTCCGGTTACTAGTGACTAGATCGTCAAGAGACAATTGCCACTGTCGCGGCTCTTGCTGGTTTTGGGCCTTGCCCTGGCAAGACATAACCAATGAACACGGTTTTGGGTATTTCTTGAACTCTGGGTTGGTTCTAAGGAACGAAACTGCAGCAAAAGCTGGGTTTTTGACAGACACTGTCCTAGTAAAGCTGTTGGGTGTTCTTGTAGGATTCAAAGATGACCTTACACACTGAGCCATTCCAGAAAACAGACCCTAACACCTACACCAAAAGCAGACGAACCTTAATTGTAAATAAGATACTGTACTCGAACCTACATTCAGTAGCAGCCACAAATGGGTAAAAGCGAAGATAGGAGGAATCTAAAACAGAACCTACGTTCGAAAACAGACTCTTACAGCCATTAACACAAACCCATTAAAATGTGAGAATCGAACATGTAAGAATCGAGAAAAGGCAAAACCTTTGAGCAGAATAAGCTTCACCCTCCTGAAGAAAACTATAGCCGGAGAAGAGAAAGCTACGGATTCAGTTCCGATTAACAGAGAGACAAGAGAGGCCGGCGGCGAATATGAAGGAGAGAACTATCAGAGCCTGTCCTTGCGTTAGCGGTTTTGCGTTTAATATAATCTTCGAAGGTCTCAGAATTAAATTATGTTAATTTAATTAAGGAAAATAAATATATAAACGAAAAAAATTCTTCGCCTTCGGAGTCCTCTCGGAGATCAAGATCCGTCGTCACCTCTGCTTCTTCCGACAATCTGAAGCCAAAGGTTTAACCTTTGTTTGAAGTTTGTGAAACCCTAAAGGCAGATGCTAATTTAGAGTAGGAGAGAGATATGGTGAGGCCAACAGGAAAGCAAAATTATGGGCGGCTTGTGTTAGTTTCATGCGTCGCACTTTTAGCCGCCGGACTTATTGCCGACTTCCTTTGGGCTTCTTCTCATCGTTTCTCCTCCGCCGGGATGTTCTCCACCACCACCGTCATCGGAAAACTCCCGCCTAAATCCATTGTGAGTGTTCGATGCAATTAGATCTGAAACAACAAAAACGAACTAGCTCAGATACAACTCCTTGTGTATGCTCGTGTTAGATGGGTTAAGAAGGCAAGTGACTCTTCTTTCGGTGCTTTTCAGGATACTACGAAGAAGAACGATAAAGTAAAGGAAAGGAAGCTTTCTGCAACGTTTCAAGATTTGGATGCTCCTCAACTCAAATGGGAGAAGATGGCAGCTGCTCCTGTGCCTCGTCTTGATGGAGCTGCTATTCAGATTAGGAATCTTCTATATGTGTTTGCTGGATACGGCACCATTGATCTTGTAAGCCTTTCATCTCCTTGTATGCCGATGGAAAAAAGAGATCTTCGTTCGATATCATTTGGCGGTTTCGGACCAATGATGAGTTGCCTTTTCTGTGTTTCGGGGCCATTCAGGTGCATTCACATGTTGATATATACAATTTCGTAGATAATACATGGGGAGGAAGATTCGATATGCCTAAAGAGATGGCACATTCACATTTAGGGATGGTAACGGATGGGCGATACATCTACATAGTCACTGGTCAATATGGTCCTCAATGCAGAGGGCCTACAGCTAAAACATTTGTGCTCGATACTGATACAAATACGTGGAGTGACTTCATTCCTTTACCAGTTCCTAGGTAAAGTAGATGTGATTCTGAATATTCCGGTAATGGGATTACTTTAAGGAACCTCTAGATGATGTTCGGGTTTGAGGAATGGAGGTTTAGAAACATATGGATATCATTTTGGTGCTCAAGATTGGTGTTTTCTGCGATGTTAGATGTTTAAGAGAAAATGAGTAACAAAGGTTTATTTACGTTTAGGTATGCTCCAGCTACTCAGCTGTGGAGAGGTAGACTCCACGTGATGGGTGGAAGCAAGGAGAATCGACATACACCGGGACTTGAGCATTGGAGTATTGCAGTAAAAGATGGGAAAGCATTGGAAAAAGAGTGGAGAAGTGAAATTCCAATCCCTCGTGGAGGACCTCACAGGTTATTCTCACAAATTCTATTCAAGGCTGTTACTGCTATTCCCTACAGCTTCATACACCATCCTCCATCCGTTTTATCTGAGTTTGACTGTTTTTTTTGTACCTGTAGAGCATGTGTAGTCGTGGATGACCGGCTTTTTGTCATTGGTGGTCAAGAAGGTGATTTCATGGCTAAACCAGGATCTCCCATCTTCAAATGTTCACGACGTATGGAGGTATCCAATTGACTACCTGTTTAAGTGAATATCATGATGCTTGTTTCTTCCATTGTTGCAATTACATGGGTGTTGGTACTTTATGAACCATGTATGTCCGCTCTCTCACCTTGGTGATTTCAGGTGGTATTCAGCGATGTCTACATGTTGGATGAGGAAATGAAGTGGAAAGTTATGCCATCAATGCCTAAACCGGATTCCCATATTGAATTTGCTTGGAAGGTGGTTAACAACTCCATTGTAATCGTTGGAGGCACCACCGAGAAGCATCCTGAAACCAAGAAGATGGTCCTTGTGGGGGAAATCTTCCAATTCAACCTGAACACAATGGTTAAATTACCTGATGGCTTCTCTCTAATCTGTTAACAAATTGAAAACAACAATAGCTGAGTTTTTTCTTTGTTTTCTCTCTCTGCAGAAATGGCATGTGATCGGAAAGTTGCCATATCGTGTGAAGACGACGCTGGTTGGGTATTGGGACGGGCAGTTATACTTCACCTCGGGGCAACGAGACAAAGGTCCAGATGATCCTGCGCCGCGTAAGGTTATTGCAGAGATGTGGAGAACCAAATTGATACTGAATCCATGATGATGTGGGAGAGAGAGACAAAACAATCCAATCTCCCCTTTTGTAATGCAAAGTTTACAACATTCACTTAACATTTTATTCAAAAGAAAAGGTTGACAAAATGCTGTATAAGTTTATTATTCCTTTGAGCGTATCTTGTCCTACTATACAAACCATTACGAAGGTCTCTCCTAATAGCAAAACATGCCCATAAGCCTAAAGTTCAGCGGACTAGAGGAAGTAATGTGAACCGTGAGTCTCACGTAAAACAAGTGAAACCGTGAGTCTCACGTAAAACAACCGGTTTGAAAGAGAAGTCTATTTTATACACGAGTGATGTGCACGAATTTGAATAATCCATCTATATATTAAAAAGAGAAGTCTACATGTCATTTTATAATTAAATGTTATAATTTGATTAGTTGATGATATTTTAATTTTATTTTAGTTTTGATTTATTTAACTCGATCTTTTTAAAGAAAACTAAACCATGAATAACTTAAATCAATTGTCAAACATCCTAAATATTAAAAACATTAATTTGATTTTAATGATTTGATATTATTAAAGTCATTGTCAAACACAGTCACTAAACTTTTTTAAAAATTAATAAATATAAAGTGTTAAAATAAATATAAGTGAAAAATTCGGTTATAAAGACAATGAACAATAAAGACAATACTCACTTTAACTATCATATTTAAACTATAATTTTTTTTCTCAACCAAACACTAAATAAAATCATTCCGAAATTGGTTGCCCAAGTCGGAGGAGAGGAATCTACAAAAATATAATCAAACTGTAAACTGCGGGATCCTCGAGCTAGGCTGTCTGCTTGTGAATTCGCTACTCGCGAGATTTTTGATAATGTGAAGCTAGGAAGTTGAACACGAAGTCTTTGAAACTCTTGTATGTAGGTGTGGAAAGCTTGCCAATCATCTGGGTTGTGGATAATCGTAAAAAGCTCCAAATAGTCGGTCTCAAATACCGGACAAACTAAATGCCTCTTTATGAGTTCCGACATGGCCCAGAGAAGCGCTTCCAGTTCTGAGTGTAAAGGAGATAGACTCCGACGTAGGCATTTCGCACCGAATAAGACTGCCTTATGTTCCCTATCAAGACACACCCAACCTAATCCACTAAAAGAGTCCGATTTTTTCCACGATCCATCTATACGACACCGAAAGTCAGAAGAACAATAACTCTCCATAATCTCCCCATCCTCACCCGTGGGAGGAGAGACTTGTGCTGCCTCCCAGACCAACATTTCAGTTTCCGCATTTTTCAGAATCTCCCCGGTCTCCAGATGGATACCTTGGAAAACCTTTTGATTCCTCGCCTTCCAAATAAACCATAAGACCCAAGGAAAGAGATCGCCAACAGTGTGTACACTTCTTTGTGGGTTTCGCTAAAAAAGGTAATCCATATTGGAAAATAAAGAGCGTGTTGGAAATGCTTCTGGATTCGTCGGATGTCTGCTAAAATTCCAAATATTCCCAAGCGCAACACAATTAAAGAAAACATGGGTTATGGTCTCCTCAGCGAGGCCACATCTTTTACATATAGTATCACAAGGGACCCCTCGCCCAATCAACTNACCGCCAAAGTTCCAGTCACAACTTGCCAGAGAAAATGCTGAATTTTCAATGGGCATTTTAGCTTCCATGGATATGCTTTCAAAGCCTCTAGACCCGGTCCCCAGCCATTATTATTGACCTGATGTATCGCCTCCGAATTCAGAAGCTTATATCCCGATTTAACCGTA
>OVAN01005662.1:0-23036 GCA_900406275.1 Anastatica hierochuntica | reverse complement strand
CGCTAGTCGCCCGATTTGGCAGAAGATATCAGGCACATCGGGGACATTGTACATAGGCACTACGCCGCCATCGTTGTATCGCTGAGGTCTGTTTTTCGTTGTCTGAACTGTTGGGCTGAAGTAATACTGAGTAAAGTGAGAGGTTTCCTCAGTTAAGCTTCCAACGACGATCGAGCCCTCGACTCTCGCTAGGTTTTTCACTCTTTTTTCAAGAATCCCATATATCTCTCTAAAGGGGTACATCCATCTAAATGTATCGGACCAACTAGAGACGCTTCATGCAGGAGGTGAATCGGGAGATGCTCCATAACATCAAAGAATGAAGGGGGAAAATATATTTTCCAAGTTGCAAAGTAGAACCGGAATTTTACTTTCCATCTTTGCAATTTCATCCTCTGTTAATGTCCGCGCACATAAATCGTAAAAAAATAAGCCAATGCATGTATATGAAACAAACGTTAGAGTAATACTTATTTTATATATTGAATCATATACAAGAAAATGAATACGTTTGACTAAGTTAGATTATATTACCCGCTACTGCCTCGTGTACATGTTGCAGAAGTAACTCGCGTAGAGAAAAAGGTAGGGCTGTTGCATAAATACATGGCAATCGTGACTTTTCATGCCAGAAAATTTTTGTCCCTGCTCAACGCACCTTGAAAAATTCGAGAAATAACCATCTGGAAATTTTACAGAAGATTTTGTCCAATCAAACAGTGCTCTCTTTGCTTCTTCTATTAATCGGAAGGTAGGCACAAGTAATTTCCCATCTCTTGTAATATGCAAATCGCTCCGAGCATAAATGTCTATCAAATCACGTCTAGACTTGACATTATCTTTCGTCTTACCCTGCACATTGAGAATCGTGTGCATGATATTATCGGAAAAGTTTTTCTCGATATACATCACGTCAAGATTGTGTCGAACCAATTGATCTTTCCAATATGGGAGCTCCCAGAATATGCTTTTTTATGCCAATTGTGACTTTCCAAATATCCATCAGGCATGTTCGGTTTGGTGTGCCAATTTCCCCCCCCCCCCACTTCACTGTTTCCTGAGCACTGTAATAGTCAATCTGCTCGAACACATCGTCACCACTCATATGCACTGGGGGGAAGCTTCGCAACTTTGTTATTCCTGAACAATCTCCTGTTCCTCCTATAAGGATGGGACATCGGCAGAAATCGACGATGACAATCAAACCAGCAAGGTTTACGTCCATGCTTAAGTTGAAATGCTTCAGATTGATGTGCACAGTAAGGAGATGATAACCTTCCATGGGTTGTCTAACCATATAGCATTCCGTATGTGGGAAAGTCGCTGATGGTCCACATAAGTGTAACCTGCATCTTAAAGTTTCTCTGTTGTGATTGGTCGAACGTACGGACACCTGCATGCCACAATTGTTGCAGCTCTTGGACGAGAGGTTGGAGGAAAACGTCTAAATATTTCTTCGGGTGCTTAAGTCCGGGCACTAAAATGCTCATGAACAGAAATTCCCTCTGAATGCACATCTCGGGTGAGAGATTGTAAGGGGTCAAAATGACAGGCCACAAGGAGTAGTTTCCACCTGACATTCCGAAAGGACTGAACCCATCTGTACACAAACCAAGATACACATTTCTGCACTCGTTAGCAAAATCAGGGTATACCAACTGAAAGTGTTTCCATGCTTTCGCGTCTGACGGATGTGTAATCTCTCCATTCCCAGTTCTATGTTCTGCATACCATCTCATCGCAGCCGCGGTCTTTTCTAAAAGATATAGTCGCTTCAGCCTGTTAGTGATTGGCAAATACCACATCCGCTGAAATGGTACGCGAGTACGTCCAGTTGTAGGTTGATATCTTGGTTTCTCACAAAAGCGACACTCCTGCAACTTATCATCATCTTTCCAAAATATCATGCAGTTGTCGATGCATACATCAATCATTTGGGATGGTAACCCAAGACTAGAAACCAATTTCTGAATTGCATAATAAGACTCAGCCGAATTATTATCCGCAGAAAAATACTCTTTAAATAAATCTGCCCATGCATCCATGCAATTCCCAGGTAAGTTGTAATCGCTTTTAATTGTCATCATCCTAGATGCTAATGATAATATAGACAGACATTCTCTNAGACCTTCTCTACATCCATCGTAGATAGGTTGATTAGCAGCGTCTAACATATCATAAAAAAATTTTGCATCTACGTTCGGTTCCTCATAATTTGGAACATCAGCAAATGTTGCATTTTTTTGACATGTATATGATGTATTCTGAAATCTGTAACCATATCATGAAATCTATTTTCTATTTCATGCTGCGCATGACCACTAGTTCTTCCTCTATTTAGGTTCCCACGACTAGAGCTACTACCTTCTTCAATATTACAACTTTCCCCATGAGAAACTCATAGATAGTAATTTGGGGTAAACCCTCTATTATATAATTCTTCATGTTGTCAACTGAGATATGCTTTTTGCTGTGACATTTCACACAAGGGCAGAAGATTTTACCGTGCTCTTGCGCAAGAGAGTTGTTTGTCGCTTGATAGATGAATTCGCGTAAACCGTCCCGGTACTCTTTTGTTACTTCACCGATAATAGGATCTTTGTGCCTATACATCCATCGTCGTACGACGAAAATGTCAAACTCCCAACTTGACATTTTTTTCCATTTTTTTTTACTTTTTTTGGTTTGAAGATTTTGTGGATGAAATGGGAGATTGAGGGGTTGTATATATATATAAAACTTTTGCGAGGGATTTGCGACCAACATTGCTCTAGCAAATATTTTCACATCAGAAAATCATTTCAACCAAATTTTCGGTTACGCTCGCTAATTCCTTGCAAATATTGCTAGGAAATTGTGAGGAAATCACTTTCTTTCGCTAAGTGGTAGCAATTTCGTCGCAAATTTGCGACTTCAAATGGTTTTTGTTCCCAAATTTTCCGGTACACTCGCTAATTCCTCGCAAATATTGCTAGGAAACTGCGAGAAAAACACCATCTTTCGCTAAGTGGTAGCAATTTTGCGACTGCAAACGGTTCCTACCAATTTCGTCGCAAATTTGCGAGGAAATTGCTACGAATGTTTTTTTCGCAAAATTGCGACGAAATTGCGACCAATAAATTTTTTATAGCATTTTGGTCACAATTTCCTCGCAATTTTGCGATGAAAATTTTTCCTCGCAATTTCGCGTGTTTTCTTGTAGTGACTCTTTGCTCCCCTATTCTTAAGAAAGCTCTTTATTCACCTTATTTCTGTTTCTAGCTTTTCGAATTTGAGTCTTTAATTGCTTCTTGATAATGTCATGATGCATCATTCTCTTGGTGGAAAGGGCCTTTGCCGAAAAAACAATTGTTTTTCTGACGATTTAAGTGGTTTTAGTGGTTTTTCTACAAGTTTTTGTCTAGATTTTTATCTGGTTTTGTTGGATTTAAATAGAATGTGGCAATTTTCTTATTCTTTTCTTATGAACTGCTTGTTAGAGGTTTGATTGAGAATAATTTTCCTTTTCTCTGTTGCGAAGTTTTAAAGCATGGATCCAACAATTGAGAAGACCCTTAAAAAGATGACTATTGACGAGGACGACATTCCTTTCAATCTTCTGAACTTACCTAAATCTAGATCTGTTGCTCATATTCGGTCTGACTTGATCCATGGCTTTCTGATGGATTCATGAGAAGATCCTTGATTAAACTTCTCTACTCGAATATGACAATTGATTCTCTAATCAATCTCATATCAGGCATCTGGAACAGAGAGATGTCGGAGGAACTATTTTTCTCAGATGATATTTGCAGGATTATGTAGATGAAGCCTTTAAATACCCTACATGATTACTGGATATGGAGACATAATAAAAGTGAATTGGTTTTGTAAGCGTCTCAATAAAAAAGACTTACTACGTGTAATTGAGGTTCAACCGTCTTGATAAATATGGATATTAAGCAATTTTCCTCTTACAGCAAATGCTTTCCATGCAGAATCTGTTTATGTTAACTTTAACCACTTGTTGGGAGTTTTTCGTGATTCTAACGTTCCTTTTGAGATCTGTCGATGCTTCCTCTAGGTTTTGTGGACTCTATGGAAGACCGAAACAAAATATTCTTTTAAGGTAAAAAATTTCAAATATTGAGACTATTATTAAAATCAAGAATGACTTTATGAAATGGTTTAGAGCTCAAGAGTCTGTGAAAGATTTTTTTGTATTTCGAATGTGATTCTTTATAGTGAGAAGATCTCGTGGACTCCTCCGTCAGTGAGTCGTTTAAAATGTGATACTGGAGTTTCTTGGTCCAAGAAGAAACAGATGTTTGGAGGATCGTGGATACTAGTAGATCACATGGCTTTCGTGTTATTCCATAGTCCCAAAAGCTTTAGTTTGTTGACAATATTGTCGACAATTAACAAATACTTTATTTTGGGCTATCGATTGTAGGGAGAATAATCGTCTATCTGGTATCCATTTTGCCATTGATGCTACAAATTGATTAAAGAATCATAAGGCCTCCAGACTGGCCAACTTCTAAGGGTTATTCATCGGAGCTACTGCTCTCCCTTCGGACTTTACATGACTTGAAGGTGGATAATGTATATTATGCTTCCAATAAATGTGCTTCTTTAATTGTTCAAAGCGTGACAATGGATAATAGGTGGAGACAGGGTCGGCCCTGTGGGCAAGATGTGCAAGCCTAAACATGTGGTCCTTAATAACTATAAAAAAGATTTTGGCCCTCATATCACATATTGTATAATTAGTCTAGTTGCAAATTGTCGGCGTCGTTCAATGTCAGGTCTAGGGTTCGACCTTCATCACTGCATAGCCTTTAATTTTTGCATCTTTTTTGCGTTATACAAACAAATTAACAAAATAAAAATAAATGGTTCATACAAATATATAGGTCAAAATATGTAAAAACTAAACAAATCAACTAATAAAAAATACAACTCTAACTAAACCTAAATCATCGTCTTCGTGTTCTGTTTGAACAAAAAACCACCATAGACATTCTTCTCTGATATTCCTTTAATTTTTAGACCATAATTGATTTTTTCAGCCTTCTTCTTCCTCCTCCTTGTGGTGAGTGAGCTCTCAATTTTATATGTTTATCTTATTGTAATTTGTATATCATAAGTATAATTATGTTTCTAATTTAGGGGTTTTGTTCATGTTATTTGTAGATTTATCTTGTAGAATTGCAATAAAAACCTTAAAACCAAAGTGCCAAGGAAAGGTTGGTCTTTTTCCTATTCGTCTTTTTCTCTTGATTAGTTCGATAGTGGCAATGATTCGTTTTTCTATTATTTTTTCTTTGTTCAATAAGCCTAATCCATTTAACAATTATTTTAATGGCAGTGAGAAAAATATGTCTTCGAACCGTATAAAGCACGTGAAGGGTGGAGCAGAAAAAATAAGAAGAAGAAAACAACGAGAAGAAGAGATAAAATCTTTGGCCAACTCACTGTTGAGGTATGTAACAAAATCTGAAATTCCTAAAATTGATGAGGTTTTAGAGGATGAAGTCAATTTACGTGAGGAGGATGAGAATGAGAATAGGAATGGAAATGAGAATGGAGATGAGGATGAGAATGGGAATTGTTATGAGAATAAGGATGAGAAGGAAAAGGAGAAGGAGAATGAGAATGAGAATGAGAAAGAGAATGAGAGTGAGAATGAGAATGAAGAGGAGAAAGTATTTGATGTTAAGGAATATTTGATATTTGAAGATATTAATGATCCTGGAAATTGAGGAAAGATTGACAAAGTATTTAGTAGAAAAAGGTCTAATGCCGAGACTTCCAGTTGATTATCATATTCCAAGAGATCATATTGGCAGATGTTTTTCTCATTCGTCTTATACATGAGAAACAAAGAAAAGAGAGTAACAAGATAAACATTGGCTAGTTTACTCAAAAATAAAAGATAAAATCTTTTGTTTTTGCTGTAAATTATTCGCGCAAGACAAAAATGTTTATCAGATGGCATTTAGCGGATACAATGATTAGAGAAATGTTTTGTAAATGCTCAAAGAACATGAAAAAAGTCATAAGCATATCATATGCATGACTCAGTGGATGGATTTAGAAGAGAGACTTAGGAAGAATCGGACTACTGTTAAGCATCTTCAAGAAGAGATTTAACAAAGAAAAAAACACTGGAGAGATGTGTGGTTAAGGATAATTGCATTGGTGAAAGGTCTTGCTAAAAAAAATATAGCATTTCGTGGAAGTAGTGATAAAATCTATGAGGATAATAATAGAACTTTTTTTGGGCATGATTGAGGTATTCGCAGTTTTTGATCCAGTGATGAAAGAACATATTAGACGAATTGATAAACGTGAAACTCATTATCATTACCTGAGCCACAAAATTCAGAATGAGATAATAGAGATGCTTGGGTTCAAGATCGAACAAATTATCATAAAGAAGATTCAATGTGCAAAGTATTTTTCAGTTATTCTTGATACTACCCCTGATATCAGTCACTGAAAACAAAATTCCCTAGTTATTTGATGTGTGGATATTTCTGAAACCTCACCAAAGATTGAAATTTTGTTTAACATTCTTGGAAGTCAAAGACAAAACCGGGGAAGGGCTTTTTGAGAACCTACAGGATGTATTTCTTAATCTAGAGTTGAGTATCAATGATATTAGAGGCAAAGGTTATGATAATGGATCAAACATGAAGGGAAAAAATAAAGGTGTGCAAAAGAGATTTCTTGAGATCAATCCGAGGATAGTGTACACACCATGTGGTTGTCATAGTTTGAATCTTGTACTTTCAGATATCGCTTCCTCGTCGAATATAGCAGTATCACTTTTTGGGATTGTTCAGCGTATCTATTGTTTGTTTGCCTCATCTACAAAAAATTGTGAAGTTTTCAGAGAGATTGTGAATGGTATTACAGTCAAGCCATTATCACAAACTCGTTGGGAGAGCCGTATTCGAAGTGTTAAGGCAGTACGCTTAAATACTAGATGCTTTATTTTACTTGACAGAAAATAGTGATAATCCGAAAATAAGAAGCAAAGCTGAATCACATGCGATGAGTGAAATCCATGGAATTGGGAAATTTAAATTTTTGTTTGAGATGATTATTTGGTATGAACTTTTATTTGTTGTTAACAAAGTAAGCAAGATCTTGCAGTCAGAAGATATGGATATTTGCAATGTTGTTGCACAATTTGGAGGACTTGTTTCGTTCTTTAAACTATTGAGAAATAGGTTTTCAAGCAGAAAAATTAGAAGCTGAACGAATTGCTACTGATATGGAAGTTGATCTTGCATTCTCTGTGAAGGCAAAACGTGTCAGTAAAAGAAAACGGTATCACGATGAAGAGCCTGATAAAGTTGGAGAAAATGTGACTCTAGCTACAGAGGAAGATTTTGGGATTAATTATTTCCTCAAAATTGTGGATCAAGGTTTGGCTTCTCTTGAGACAAAGTTTCATCAACTTCAAAATTATGAAAAAACTTTTGGCTTTTTTATTTGACTTGAAGAAGCTGAAGTTAGCAAATGATGACGCATTGATCGCTTCTTGTGCCAATCTTGAAATTAGTCTGAAGCATGGCAATCATTCTGATCTTGGTGTTAATGATCAATTTTTGGAACTAAAGTTTTTACCAGGAACTTTACCAAAAGAGATTAAAAAGGTTGTCGAAGTGTTAGATTTTTTGAAAAAATGAAAAGTTGTTATCCAAACACATGGACCGCATACCGTATAATGATGACAATTCCAGTTTCGGTTGCCAGTGCAGAAAGAAGTTTTTCAAAACTAAAGCTTATCAAGTCTTATCTACGTTCGAGTATGTCATAGGAGCGACTTAATGGATTGTCGATGTTGTCGATTGAAAGAGCTATGGCTGAAAAACTTGACTATACAAGTTTGATGAATGAGTTCACAAGTGATAACTAAGGTTTTCTTCCGAGAAAACACTGCACACATACAGATGTGTACGTTGTAGTGGTTCGGGATCGAATCCACATAGACCAAAGGTTGCACAAAAAAATTTCAGATCAAACGCGGGCTAAAGCGAAAAAGAAGAGTTGTGAAGTGATGCAAAAGTTTGAAATTAAACAAACAAGAAACAAAGAAACGCAGAGGTTGAAAATCGATAAGAGAGGAACGTTGGGCATTGGGTATTCTCAGAGAAATCATTTCATCGGAATTGGAAGTTTTGTTATCAGAGAAACTTTTAAGAACCATCTTGAACTCATTTCAAAAAATTATAGTCAACCGACTTCCGTAGCATCAACTACCTATGTTTAAAGATCTTAGACACTAACTTTCGTTGAGTTTTGAATCCTAAACTTGAATTCTAAACAGGATTGATTTGTTCACAAATTGCTTACACATAAACTTTTGTTGGTCTAAGACAATTTGCTCACTTATCTTTCTTTCCGGAATTTTATTGAACACTTTCAGTGCGTAAAATATCCTAAGTTCATGAACTAGGTGATCAAGTCAATTCAAGCATTAAACGCAAAAATAAATGAAGATCAATTGATAATTCCCCGATCTAACAACCTAACAATCACAGATTCATGAAATCCTCTATGCGAAACCCTAAACCCACTAGAAAACTACTCACACATATCAATCAAATCAACACAAGATGAATTGTATGAAAACATAATGTATTGAATGACAAATAAAAGAGTAGAGATCAGAATTCTCCTCCGAAATCGAAGTACATATGATGAAACTTCTCTCTCTACTTACAAAGGTTTTCTATTGCTCAAAAACTCAGAAAAACAACATAACTGTCTGTAAAACACGAGTCTATGTTTTGTTTACAAGTATCCCAGTTCAGTCTTCGGTTTTCCTCGGTTCAAAAACTGATTTTAAAATCAGGCTTTCGCGATAAGCCTTGGATTGATTGATCCATGCAGTGTGGATCGATCGATCTAGGTCATTCTGTCCAGAAATTCCTCTTCGCGATCCAACTTCTCCGCGGCATTTGTCCAGAAAGATCTTGAAGCTCATAAATCCGCCATATCGCGTTCTTGTATCCATTTTGAATCTATAATTTGTGAAAAGACACAAAGAAGAACAAAAACCCAAAAAGGACACAAAATATTTTGAAAATACAACTTTTCTCAACTAAAAACACGAATAAAAACCTACAAAATCACAGCACATCAGCAAGCAGAAATGCCAGAAGACTCGTATTTCAAGAATGATGTAATGATTTCTTATGTTTTATAGTTTTTTGGGGGTTATTTTAGTATGTTGACTTCATATTGTGAGACTTTACAAGTTATTTTAAAAATATGCAAAATGACCCTTTTTTCCTTTAGTTTGCGACCCTCAAAAAGTCAAAGTCGGCCCTGGGTGGAGATCTTATATTATAGGTGGTCCACCAGCGTGGCTAATCCACTGCATGTATGCAGAGAGACCCAATTGGAGTTAGCTATGGCTTAGATTATTTTGTATTGGTAAAGCCCATTAGCGTCGTCTTTTGTTATTGCTGATGTGTGCTCTGTTTTTTTTTTGTGCAACTTTGTTGTGTTTTCTCTGCTTTCAAGTTATGTTTTTATCTCTAGTTTATCTGGGTTTGTATTTTAAAATGTTTGTAAGGTTTCAGTTTATATAACATGAATATCTTCCGATGAAAAAGAAAACAAGTAAAATTTTCTATTCAAGTGTAGCATTTTCTTTTTGCTTAAAAAATTTATACTTCTTTTTCTATAGAAGTGTAACACTTTGAAGTAAGGAAAAGAGAAAATTCTTCTTTTCTAAGAATTTTCTATGAGAATTGAAGATTGAGTTCAAGTATATTTTTTTTCTTTTGTGCGTTAGAAAATCATTTAACTGAGATCATAGTTGACATTAATTAACCATGTCAATTCAATAACTAGTGCTTGACAAAATATCTTACTCGAATTGAATTATTTGAACCAAACTAGAAAATATGAATCTGAATTCAAATCGAACGAATAGGTTACCCAAATAGTAAAAAAGTATTTGAATCAAACTCAATTTAATTTGTGAAACTGCCAAAAAGTAACTGAATTTTTAAATAAATAAATATATACATTCTAGTATTACAAAATTTCATAGTATTATTAAAATTAAGTAATTATTAATTTTTGTTACAATTTTTTCTAGAATCGGCTGAGCTTAAACTAAATCTTAACTCGAACCAAATACAATATCAATTTCCCATACCCGAATTAACAAAATTTTGAATCAAACCAATCCAAATGTCAAGACCCATAAATAACCAATAAATTTACTGTGTGTCTATGTTATTATTATTTTTTTAAATACCACTACTTTTTATCGACAACTAATAGCTTAATTAAAGAGAAATTTCACGCAGTTTTAACACACAAATGAATAGGTTAGCGCATAGTGTTAGACAACTTCCTTAAACTCTATGTTATGTAAATTTTGCCCCCGGTTTAGATTTCTAAATTGTTTTAATATTTTTTAAAGTTGTAAACAAAAATAATAAAGAGAAATTTCTTTAAATAGTCAACTAAATCATTATATAGTTGTTTTTGCCAAAATATGACAAATGTTAATCTGACCTTTAAGAGAGTAGAAATCAAAGTTTGCACGTTTTTGTTTAGTATTCTGTGTTTAGAGTTTAATTTTTAGGGTTTAGGAGTTAGTTTTGATGGTTTAAAAGTTTACATTTTTAAAAATATGGTCATTTTAATGATTTTTTTTAAAAAAAAAATAGAACTTGCCATAATCTTATCTTTGTGATATTCTTTGTTATCAAAAAAATCTTTTTGATATTATTTGTTGTAAAAAAAAGTCTTTGTGATATTCTTTTGAATTGCCCAAAATAAAATAGGGATAACAAAAGTAAAATCAGGAAAATAAAGTGAAGAAAAAATATTGAAAACATTTTAGTATGAAAGAGTTGTGAAGAACTCATTGTTTTACCGAAAACTAGGTAGTTGCTCGCACCATGTGTGGTTGTGAAGAAATTTTAAACTTAACTAGGACAATGTCCGCGCTACGCGTAGACTGGTGTTTGCGATAATTTTTGTTTAGATGGTGTGGCTAGGATTAGGTTATATTTTATTTCCGGATGAGAGCTATTTTATACGCTTGAATAGTGATGTGGTTCATGTCTATGGTTTATTTCATGTAGGTCAGTGCTCACACTTAGCTCAGAAAACTCTCAAATTCATACGTAAACTTATTGAATGAAATGCAATGCTGAGAAGCCAGAATTCATATTTGGTTTTGTCTCCCATATCTAAATCTACACTAACAAAAATTTAATTCCCACTATAAGACACACATAGTTTTAAAGGAGCAATTATTTTTTAAAACTGTCTTCTAAAATTGTATTTAGGTGTAAATTTATCTTGGTTTTTAGATATTTCTCTTAGAGATGTGAAATTGTGTTTGATGTTATAAATCCAAAAAAATAATTAAAAACTTACTCTTTATTTTATTCCTTTTTATATTTTTGAACTTACTCTTATGTTTCTAAATTGTTCATTTAAATGAGTATTTGCAAGGCTTTTTTTTAATGCGACTCATGTATAACATATGGAATTTATATAAGGGACTTGAGTTTTGATATTTGATGTTATAGTTTATTAATCCTAAAATTACTTTATATGAGAGTTATAATAGATAGTATAATATATCATTTTATTCATTTGTTTTTATATAGAACAACCTTGTATGTTCATGTAAATAATATGCTATTCATTTTCTATGAGTTATGTTTTGCACAATATGTTTAATTACAAAAGTTATTTATCAGTTCCATAAATATTTATATGTTTTAAGAAATTCGAGTCACAAGAAATATAGAATAAAAATGTTTTTTTAATACTGACTAAATTAATGGTGACAAAAAAATACTGAATAAATTAATTAATTTATAAAAGAATAAATTGGTAAAAAAATTAAATAGGGGTAATAAATGATGTGACAACTTTACTCTCTGTCTCTCTGCAAAGATTGTTTTAGACAGTAACTTTGTATATTATAGTTACTTAATTTATTTTATTGAAAATATTCTCTTTAATAACCCTTTTGGGTTATGGAACTAATTGGCATTTCTTGTTTATATATTTATTTATATGTTTGTTGTTGCAATTTTCATAATGGTCGATATAAAATATCATTAATAGACCACAAAATATAATAACATCTATTTCCGTTTTTGGTTGCATGTTTGTTTATACATATTATCTAAGTTTTTTTTTAAAAATTTTCTAGAGATACGACACTATAATATTTGACAAAGATCACCAATGAAGAGCAAATTTACGATATATTACATTTGACAACCACACACATTGACATTGGTCTATGTTTATGTACAAAGCATACTAATTTTCATGTTATGATCATTCAAATGACGACTTGATTTCCTTGCCTTATACTATTCACAAAAATAATTCTACGGATTGGTCATATTTTCCTTTGATTTAGAAAAGTTTTGTGGACTTGAAGAGTATATTTAGATCTTGGATCTAAGGTTATAAAATATATGGTGTTTTTTCATTATCATTTTGGACTTGTAAGTGCGAAGCAAAAGTTGTCGTTTATGTTAAGAAATTTGGTAAACAACGATCATAACCTTGATCTCTTATAAGATAATCCGCTCCGATGTCGCAATTTTTCTAGACTGAAGTTTAGAAATTTGTATTATTATTGAAAATATGCATATATGAGCTACAAATGTTACCAGGAAATAACTTGAAGATCATATCAGACTTAGTAGACGAAAACCATTCTGCATTTTTAGCTCTTTTAATTAACAATAGTTGCAGATTCTACTCCGATAATAATGTGATTTGATAAGGCAACTTACGAACCATCGCATCAATTTCATTGCCCATAAGCTCAATTATGTGAAGACACCAAATTTTCTATCCCCTATAGAGAGTAGAAGAAGTATAAGAAACATAGATTGACAACATACGTGTTGGTTTCCTTTGTGGCAAAATAAATAGTTTTGGACAATGTTTACCCGATGAGTCAACCTCAAAGAAACTTCATTAGCGTTAGAGAATTTTGGTTTGCAAGTCAAATTACCGAAAAAAATTTCTGGACTCTTATGAAATTTATAACAACATAATGATTTCCACTCGTTTTCTCTGAGAGCCAGATAGCAAGAAAATCATTTTACATTTTCAATGTAAGGTTGAACCATATGTCCATGTTTTGAAATTTTCTTTCACCATGGCTTTATATTATCTCTCTGCATCAACCAAAATATTTATTTTTATCATGCGAAGCTACCAATGGTAAAATATATCGCCTCATGATCCATCAGGAAAGAAGTAGACCTAAAGTCAAGTTGAATAGTCATAGTTTATACTTAACAATCTGTAAGCAAATTAGTATTATTAGAGTTATGGAAGAAATTAAATCTTCTCATACAGCACCATAAATATCAGTAAGATTTTTAGAATGCAGGGTAAAGCATGTTAGCAATGAAAGGTAACACATCATCTACAAAGCAAAACATGAAGAAATATTCAATATTAAATAAGATCACCACATGATATGAAAATATGATGCAACATGGAAACTTGAAGATCTCGCAGCAGGAACGCTTGAACCTTTAAGAATCAAAACTCTCCTTTGCTCTCTTGGTTCAAAGCAATTCCCTTTGTAAAATCAGCACTCACAGTTGACGGTCTGGCACTTCGAGAGGCTATGGATAATGCTCTATCTCAAGGTTTCAGAAGGTTTGTTTGGAACGTATTCGCAGCTCCTAGCTTCAACGATCTCACGAAGATCATATATATATGAACTTTACGACATTTTAGCCGTCTACTTTCCAAATCATTTGACGTTATATTTGTTAAGTTTATCCCCCGTTCAACAAATGTTGTGGCTGACAGGTTAGCCAAAGATGCTCTACATCGCTTATCGAACCCATTATTTAGCTTTATTAATGGAAGCAGTTTGTGGAAAAAAAAATGATCACCATATTATCAAAGTGTAGAATTACATAAAAGGTGCCCTGAACTTCGCAGGAGATCCAAGTTCTTAAAAAATTTTCGCATACTAAACAATAATACATTTCCTATTAGCATAATATAATATAGAGGAAATGGAAACTACATTATAAATAAAGAAGAAGAAAAACAGATTCCTATGAATGTCTTCTTCTTTCTGACACAAATAACCAGTTAAGAGCTAAAATTTGTTTCCCTGACTGGATTTAATGACCACAAAGATTTCTAGATGCTGAATGCGAAAAATGTAAGATAGAAGTTAGCAACTTTACCTTTGAAAGCAGTCACATACTTTTGAGGTGTTGTCCACATATAAACTAAAATCCATCTCAAAGACAGTAACAATACAAAGGAAACCAAAAAGACGTTTGCTTTCATAATTCGTAACTTAACTTACTTGAAATGTGAAGTAACTTTCTCTTGCATCCTCTACATAAAGTTCTGCAAATCTTTCAAAACTCAGGAAATGTAAAGTATATATGAAAAAAAGCCATAGTTAAACTTAAGAGAATAAAGCAAATGCTTAGTGATGAGTACCAATTGTACCATGGAAGCTTCTAAGAGCTCCTTTAAAGGCTTTCTTCGGCTCTTCTTCCACATCACCCTCTTCCTTGCTTTTCTTCCCGCCGTAATCCGTCGTCGTTCTCTCTGCTGCTCCATCGATCGACTCTCGATCTTTCTTTGTTGTTGTTGTTGCTGCTCTTCTCGGGTTCACGGTCTTTGAGTATGATCCGATTGTCGTCGACAGGAATTGACTGACGTTTGATATCACTTCCCAGAGATATTCGATGACATACATAACTATATATTCTCCATTTTTAACTCTCTAAGTCTCTATTCTCCGGCAATCCTTGGATTTGGTCACATAAGCTTCTGAGCCGTCCACGTGTTGGATCCCTATTTTGTTCATCACCAGAAAAGGGAATCTCCTGAGCCTAATTGCAGCCGTCGGATCAAAATCTCGCCTGATCTTCGTCGGAACCCTGACGCCCTACTGGAAATTCATGATGGAGCATCCTCTCACAGGCAGAGAATTCGTTGCTAAGATCTGGACACCTGTAACGAACCCGGCGATGTCTCCGACAGAAGTTGATGACAAAACTTTGACTTTTCTGAATCCTCCACCGCATGTCGGAGAATCAACCACCTCTATCGATGAATTCCTATGCATCGTCATTGTCACCATCCACAGTGGATAATTTTCCATCTCCAGTCTTCTATCAGCCACTGCAAAATAATCATAGAAAACACAATGTTTTGAGAAGTGACTTTATAAGGTAATAAATTAAATATCCGAGGAGTAGCCAAAGGAAACGGTAAGAGGTTACTGGGAGAGGAAGTGTAGGAGTCGTGTTGGTTTGGTTTAATGTAGGAAGTTAATGGCGCTTTTGGTTACTTGTGGTGGTTACCCATTCTCTTTTTAATTTGCTAATACATAGTGATGTGGCACTCTCTTAAGGCATTAAGAGATTAGTTTAGGTGGATAGTCTAGAAACATGTAACACTAAATAACAAATATCTAAAAGAAAATTTTCTAAAGGTATTTATTGTTTCTTATGCATTTGTGGGACCACTTTAAATTTATGGTGTGTCGGTTTTCAATTGGTTTATCTTTATTTGAGTTATTAAAATTTGGGATTATTATGTATCTTAAAAGAGAAAAAAGGGTATGGATCTGAGGTGAAATATATTGGTGGTTCTTTTTTTTTTTTAATCAATATTGGTGGTTCTTTAGATTATGTATTTTCACTTTTTTCTATGAATAACTATTTTTCCGTGAGTTTTAGATTTAGTACACTACCAATGAGAAGTAACTGTGACAGAAGTTTGAAAAGAAATGAGAAAACACGAACAAATTGTTTTAAATTTTGGTTTTCAAAGTGTAAGTATAAACATTCTGATATAGCAGTATATCTTTTTTTAATACCACTATGTGAGCGCAATCTAACTGCCAGACAACTGTACATCAAAC
This sequence comes from Anastatica hierochuntica, assembly GCA_900406275.1. Taxonomy (NCBI): domain Eukaryota; kingdom Viridiplantae; phylum Streptophyta; class Magnoliopsida; order Brassicales; family Brassicaceae; genus Anastatica; species Anastatica hierochuntica. The sequence goes on along the minus strand of OVAN01005662.1, from coordinate 7,114 downwards.
AATTACAAAACTGCCAGACAATTGCTGAGCAAAACAATTACAAAAGTAATTTAGATGTAAATCAAAAGATAATGTCAATTTAAATATTGTAAAATATATAGTAGAGAAGACCACATATTGGGATTCTTCACTATTGTAAAAAGAACGTAAATAACATTCACTATTCATATTCTTTTCTGCATCCTCTGTGTAAAAAGAATTTCTGTCCAGTCTCCTTCTCTCTCTCCGTGTGAAAATGTTAGTTGAGAAGACCAATTAACTCAAGTAATAAAAGAAACATTGTAACTATTTGTCTTGTGTTGTTTTTCTCACCGAATTGTTGTTTCTACCAAAGAATGATGACCCGATTTCATTATTTTTATTCTGCGTATAGACACGAAAATATCGAATAATGATTCCTCTGTTCTGGGATCATTGTTTAAAGAAATAGCTTAAGTTGTGTCTTTTGTTTACCTGAGATTTGGGAGATGGGAACACATTCCAGAAAACTAAGGTTTCATCACCTCCTCTGGTTACGATCGTTTGTCCATCAGGTGAGATCGTGAGGTACGGACTCGATATGTGTGACCGTTCAGAGTTGCAATCTGAACCCAAAAAGAAAGATTCAGTTAACTAATAAATCCTTAATGATGATAAAGAGTAAATATGTACAGAGACAAAGGTAAAAAGTTTCATACTTTGGACATGATTCGATATTTCTAGACAACGATTTGGTTCTGGGAGTATCCGCGCATGCTAACTAATTCATTTACGTTCTTACACCAAGCCAAATCACATACCTGTAATACGCATATACAAAAGACGATTATATTAACTTGGTTATATGTTTTATGAAGTCAGGTCGAGTTAAGAAACGTTTACCAAACTGGAAGTATCTATGGAACTTAAAAGAGCATTCGCCATTATGTTCCAAAAACGTACACATCTATTAGCACACCCACCACCTGAAGCAAGAATGCCATGAACATGAGGAGACCCAGCAATGGCTTTAACTGATGTAGTATGCTCACTATATTTCAAAACCGGTTGTGGTGAATTTTGGTTCCAAACAAAAGTTGCAAATATTCAAATGATGAGAAACACTCTACATACAAAACTACCTCAATGCTTTAATGGTTGAACCTTCACCAGACTCTTTATTTTTAGCGAAGAAAACCTTTGGTGGAGGAGGCAACCAATCATCATCACCCGCCACTTCAATCACTTTCACATCGTCATATTCCTTTACAACCTATACAAAAGTGAAATGAACAGTTTCAAGTTACGGTGCTTTGTCTTGGAGTGATTAACAAACTCAACCAAAAGATAATGTATATTCCCAGCCAAAAGAAGATTCAAATTATGAGAAGGGTGATGATCGGTCTTGTTCCAGTCAATGATTCCTATCTTGGAGTCTCGAACGCCATATCGCAAAACTCATTTTTGTGCTTGGTACTAAAAGCATAACGAAATTCGAAGCAGCTCATCAATACGATTATCTATCTACTCTGCGAATACGATCCTGATACACAAATAAAAACTAAGCAAAATTTTATTCTTTTATCTACATTGTAATACCAGCTGTAGCATTAACCGCAAGGGTAAGTGGATGCGAAGATGTTTCAGCATTTCCAAGGTACAATTCGATTTCATTCTTTGAATCTATGGAAGCTGCGAATACCCTGCCACATCAAAGATTGCAATTACGATTACTCCTTAAGTAATTTTACATTGTGCTATGATGTTGTCAATGATATTATAATCGAATTACAACCTCTACTATTTTAAATCTCCGAGAACCATCCCAAAGAAAAATCATTAAGCAAGTTAGAGGTGAAGAATCACCGACGAAGAAAAGAATATGAGCGGTGATCTACACCGAAAGCAACACCTGTGATGTTGTGATCACTCGAGGCAGAGCAGATCGCATATCTCTGTTAAAACTACCATTTTCATAGCTATATTTTATAACAAGTTAAGTTCTGGATATCTTCACGAAGAGATTCCCACTTAATTCCAAATTCAACCCGAATATTTAAGTTCTACAACTCGATTGAAATATGTCTCAGCTCGAGATGAATCTTTATGGATTTTCCAAACCAATTTAGCATACATAGCCAGAACATTAGCATCATTAAGGTTCGTAAGAATAGCTCTACCGCAATATTCATCAGCTTTCAAATAATCTTTTTGAAATAGTGTGTTTCAATCATAACACATCAACGCTCAATTTGACTTCAGACCTCGAAGGAGAAGAGAGGTGACGAAAAAATACAAAACAAAACTTTACCTCCTTCAAGAATTTGGCGGCTGAGAAAAATTGAGTTTCCAGGATTAGCTTCAATCATCTTGTGATAGTGAATGTCTGTAGTATCGTGAGTTTCGTTGTCTCCATCACCACCATTAGATATGCCATCACTTTTTCCTTTTCCTCCTCCGTGAATCCTCCCACCGCCTCTACCCTCCTCCTCCTCCAAATCCCAACTTAACTCTAAATCACAATCATAAATTTCGTAAAATTCCAAATCCGATTTCTTCTTCGCGTCTTCCTCTACCAGATCATCGGTCATGAATTTGCTCGTCGTCATGTTAAATGTCTTAGATCGCTCTTCGGCACCGGTCTCCTGTATTGGATTGGTTGTTGTCTTATGTCGGAGTTTGTGAGAGATGCACGATGTGGATTTGCATATTTCAATCTGAATGGCGATTGTGATGGAGAAAGGGAGGGAGAGAAGAAGATGCTTTAAAGAAGTATCTTAAGAAGCTTAGAAGTTTGAATGAGAGATGCATTAAGAAGGAATTAGGGGAAGCGAGAAGTGTTATGTCAAGAAAGTTTTGAGGAAGATAGGAGAGCTTTTGTGGCCTCATTTGAGCGAAACTTGTTTTGCTGAGTTGGATAGGTTTAGAGGCTAGAATTAGCCCATTTTAATTAGTTAGATATATTCGGTGGACATAACTTCATTTTCGTTCGTTTCGTCACATTCGGCCCATCATGTTCATCTCGTCTTAATACGATAGAATGACGATATTAATTTCATTAATATTATATATCGAATATGATATATAAATTGATTATGTATTTAATTACTATATTTTCATAATATTTTAAAGTGTCATTTCCTTATTTTTCCTTTGCATTTAATGTACACTATATAACTATGAATCAATATCTTATTTATATGATATTATTATTTTTTTTTACCAACCAAACACTAAATCAGATAGTCATTCCGTAATTGGTTGCCCAATTCGAAAGAGAGAAATCTACAAAAATATAATCATAATGCAAACTACGGGATCCTCGAGCTAGGCTGTCTGCTTGTGTATACGTTGTGCGCGGGAGTTTTGATAATGTGAATCCTGGAAGTTGATCACGAAGTCGTTGAAATCTTGTATGTAGGTATAGAAAGCTAGCCAATCATCTGGTTCATGTAGAATCGTAAATAGCTCCATACAATCGGTCTCAAAGAATTCTTTGTATCAATAGCTCCATAGAAAATAATGACGAGTAATTATAATGTGTTAAGATCTTACATAATCTAAATTATGTATATTTACAACAATTGAAAACACGTGAAAATCAATTTTAGTATTCATAATTAAAAGACACAAAGTCGATCACGTATTTATGATACGTAAAAACATAGAAAGAAACCGAGTAATTACGTTATAATATTGCGTAAATATTTTTATTTTAGAAACGTCATTAAGAGTTATTTGTTAGAAAATTAAATTAATAAAAATATACAATCTAAATATATAAATTATTTTAAATGACAAGCATCACATGAGTTTGTAATATATTTAGAACAAACGAACCATTGCAAGAAAATAAATCCAAACATGATTGTTTGAAAAAGTAAATAATATTTAAAATTAAAGTTCTACACTTCATTGAAATTATGAGTACTCTTTTCCATGCACTTTCTCTCTTATTTGTTCTTCATAAGCCTCAAAAGTTAATTTTAAAACAAATTCAAACAAATATTGTTGTTAACGTCAACAACAATTTTGACGTTACAAACTTCTTACAATCTAAGCATGAATTTATACTAACCTGATGGTGATATTATCAACTTGAGATATACTTAAGTTCGGATAAATTAGAAATCCTCAAAAAATAAAATACACTGAATACCCGAATAAATTTCTTTAAATGTTAGTCATATAGTAACAATATTGTGAATTAAAAACAATATTTTTTAAAAAAACTAATACCTCGCTAATTTTCCACTTTTGTAAGCCGTATAACAACTACATTTAAATAGTGTTTATTTTCAGTAAATTCATAAGTTTAGACAACTTCTCCAAGGCATTGGCTTTTTTAATATGGTAGTTTCTCCAAGATGTATTTTTGATAATATGTTACAACCACATATATTTATACATCTCATTAAATATTAATTCCTTGATTGATTCATTAATAATTACCGTTTTCATGATGATTCAATTTTTCGGAAATTTTTTTTTTGTTAAATTTGAATTGCCTTTTAAGTCAAATTAATAGTATACAATTGCCTAATATGGCTTTAAAAAAATGTTTGGAACTAATAATTCGCCTTTATTTTACCATTTTTAAAATAACATTAGGAATTAATTATTACGTGAATTAATACTTCCATTTTATTTCCATTTTCAAAAATACAGTTTTATGACCTTAAACACGATTGCCTTTTATGAGTTTATAAATCTTGGAAAATTCAAATATTGACTACATATGTAATTTTGAAAAATATATTACTTAAACTCACATTCTATAACGTACCTAACACATTAACACTAATATTAATATTTATACTTTATTTCATTTAAAATTATTAATATCAATGAATATTCTATTAAAAATAGCATAAGAAAATCGAATAAAAGTAAAGAATAATGTACATAACAATTTTAGTTTAGATATTCTATATTGTACATTCTATAATACATTTTTAATATTTAAAATGTGTATTTAGGTATATTTTTAATATATATTTTCAGTTATATACTATTTTTAATTAAAGTGTATATGCTTTCAGTTATATACATTTAGTACAATTTTTATGTGGCAACAAAAAAACTATTTTCAATTATATATTATATTTGAATTACTAATAATCTATACTATATGCACAACAAAATGTTTTTAAAATTAGCATATTCAAAAAATTGTGTAATATATATTTTCTTCATTTAAAAGTTTAGTCATTTTTCAAAATTAGAAAAGTGATAGATCCGATTGGCTTCACGCTGTCGACCAGGTTTGATGATTCTCCAGGAGATTAGGCAATGGTGGTCAGGTGGGTATGGGATCTCGTTTGATGGATCATGGAGCAATTTTGTTAAGGAGGATATGGTTTGGATCGGGGTTAATGGCATAGATTCGTGGTGGATTTGGGATGAAGGATCTGTTTTGATCTAAAGAGGTTTTGAGGCTCAGCGGATATCACTGAAGTTGTGGGATCGTTTCCTCCTCTAGTTAGATCGGGTTATCATTACGGTAAAGAGGTTTGATTTGGAGTGGATTTGGGCGAATCTCACATATAGCGATTGTTAATTGAGGGTGCTGATTATGGTAAGACGCTTGTATGGAGTTGATTACGGGATATGCTCGTCACAGAGGGCTATCATTTTGGCTGCAAGTCTTGGGATTTTCCTTTCCTCTCAAGGATTCAGTAGTCAAGTGCTGAGATACTCATTGATGAAGGGCATTTCTCAAGGCTACACTATATATGTGAGAGGAAACTACAAGGTTTTTCATCACTTACACAAGCTTCTGAGTATATGCTCTATCTCTGGTTTCGAGTCTTTTTCAGTGCAATATCTCTGGTTTGGTCTGGTTTCTCTGCTTAATCAAGCGATGGCTCAGTTAGGATTGTCAAGTGGCTCCCTTGTGGTTCACATTGAGGTTGTTAAGCTGTCCACTGCAAGAATTGCTCGTTGTGTGAAGAATTTTTCGTTGGCTCTCATCAGGAGATTAATGAATCCAGAGGCTCAACGAATGGAGAACCTTATCGCTAACTTGCTGAAGATATGGAAGCTGAAAGGGAAGGTCGAGGGGGTGACTTAGAGAACGATAAATTCCAGTTTAACTTTCAGATCGAGAGGGATTTGCTGGATGTTCTCAATTACAATCCTTACCATTTTGACGGGTGGACGGTCTCACTGGTGAGATGGGAACCGATAGTAAATTCTTTGTATCCATCGGCTATCACCTTTTGGGCTAAGGTAGGGCATATTTTGATGCATCTGTGGGAGGAAGACACGATCCGCGCTATGGGTAAAGCTCTTGGTGACGTCAAAGAGATTGAGGAAGATTCAGGAAGCGTTCTAGTGACTTTGGATGGCTTTAAACCGATGCGGTTTAGGGTGTGATGTGCAAAGGTTTTTATGCATTTTAGAACTCATTTCTTTTACGTTTTAGATGCATATAGGTTGTAAATATTGCATATAATTCTTAGAATGCATTAGTTTGAGTCTAGAGTTTAATTTAGGAACATATTGCATTTGCATAGCATTTTCTTTGCATTTGTAGGTGCAACTTTGAAGATCAATTTGAGAGCTTGAGATATGGATTCTATAGGCTAAAAGGACCAAGAATCAAAGGGATTTAAAGGCTAGAAGCAATGGAAGAAAGTGGGGATCAACAAGGCATCAAAGAGTAGCAAGAAGCAACAAAGATTGCTAAAGGGAGGCTCCCATCGACCTCAAGATTGATGGCTAGCCACTTAAGGTCGACGACTGGTCACCTTTCCAGCAAACAACACTCTTTCTGGTAAAGGGAGGCTCCCATTAACCTTAGGCAAGCTTCCATCAACCTCCCAGGTCGATGTCTGCTTACCTTTAGCTGAAAATCACTTTTCTCCACCTACATATACCCCTTTGACCTATTTTTATTGGTGTATCCTTCATCCATCTTTTGAGCCACCAAGAGACAACACTTCTATAACTTTCAAGATTGTATTTTTATACTTTCTCTCTNTATCTTTATCTATGAAATCCATCTCTTTATCTTCATCTCTTTTCTTTTTCTTCTTTATGTTGTGTGAGTAGTCTTGTTGATGGAACCAAGGATATTTAGATCTACTTAGATTAGGTTTGAATATGGTGTTAGGGATAGCTAATCTTAAGTTTCCTAAGGATTTGGTGTGCT